>JACJUY010005092.1:112752-123546 GCA_014220935.1 Platorchestia sp. MABIK
ACAGCGCCATGACTGTTGATTGATGAAGAACTGCTCCGATAAGGGCGATGATATTTATTTGAGTCAAGAGCACAACTTTGGCCCTTTGCTTTACTCGTGATCCTATGTTAATCATCTCGTCGAATTTTTAGAATATCTTCAGGCCGTGCATACATTTCATTCACTCTGAAAGAAATTTAGCGTTAATCTTTTTGCTACCTATTTATTATAAATGTCATACAATCTTCCGTTGTGTTTATCAACTGTAGTGAATTTAGCAGAATATTAATCCAGCAGGAGTTCAAGCGTTATCTGAGCACAGTCCTTATGAATTCTCTGCTATAGTCCTTGAATACATAAGATTTACGTTCACAGTTTTTGAATGGTCTTCGATATCCATTGTACGTTGGCGAAGGTTAGTTTAATTGTTGCACTGAATCAGATTGAACGTTCAATTCCTGATTGGCATCGGAGTGTAACAAACAAATAACATTGAAGAAAATAGTGAGGTGATTCACCAGCGCGTTCTTTCGTTTTTTAACACTCAGAACTGTTTTACAGTATCATTTCTATTTTTAGTCAAAATGCTAGGGAGATGTAGAGCAGAATTCAGAAACCGAGAAATCATGGTAAATAGTAACACGGAAGAACTCTAACTGTGCAGCAACAAGTTAAAAATCAAAAGTCAAGCTCATCCTCTTTTAGCGATGAACTCCACTGATCATTTTCGGAAAGAAATCAACAAATTGTTTTTAACTCAGTGAACGAGAGTTCACTGAGAAACGAAACGATTCGTTTCCTCAAGCGATTTTGGAAAAAAGATTTTAATTTCGCTAAAAGAGAGCGATTAAGCTCCAAGCATTCGAGTGAGAAGAGATGCCTCTATACTAATGAGAAATCCATGTCTTCGTTCTTCGTTCCCCATAGCATGCAGTCGACTTCATTCATTACTTTGTTATTTATTTCAAGACGATATGACCTTAGCGATTATCCAGCATTTGTTTTCAAGCAACATGTTCAACACGTGCACAAGGTACATCGACGATTTTGTTTTGAAAATTAAATTTTAACAACCATATCGCTTTCCTGCACAATTAAAAATCGAGAATGAAAAGCTTCTCTTCAGCAAAGTTCTCTAATATCAAGCTTCAGGTATAAAGTAAAGTACTTCCATTAACAAAATAAACTATCATTAAACGAGTGATGGCTGCATTACACAAGAATGGCAAGTAGTAATTGCGTATTTTGTTTATTTTTGTAATTGGGTTTGTGTCTTATCTGGCACGCGATGACAACGACTATGAGACAGACTACTGCGCTAAAAAAATATTCTAAAAGTTAAACGCTCGAATAATTTTTTACGGTGCAACATATTGTATACCTAATACCCGAATACTTTTTGCAGGAAATGAATTGAAATAATTCAAAATCAAAATTTCTCCCATAGAGGGTTTGAGATGGCATGAGTGCTCGTGAATATAGGCATATTCAGACGGGATGTTAATATTCGATAAAATTTCTATGAGACTTCCTACTCATCTGTTCGTAGTTTCACATCTTAATAGAATTAACAACACGTGGCTGGATGCAGATTCTCAATTTTACGTAATAGAATGATTAAGAACGATCCTCTGCTAATTTATCATTAATTAATGACGATCAATTTGTTCATAATACACCTTTGTATTGCCATTTGTCATCGCGTCGCATTCGTGCAAATCCTGAGAGAACAATGAAGCATGGTGGCGTGAAGGGTGTTTAAACAGGCAAATCTCATGCATTAAACTTACGCTTTATCGTGGAAAGAAATTGTTACGGTACTGATGTGTTAATGTTTGCTAATAGAACTAATGGGTGCGAACTGTTATTTTAAATTGGTCAACGAGAGATATTTATTCGAGTAAAATTTAAAGCTTTACGAATGATATGTAAGGCTTTAATTCTTTGTACTTTGAATGTTTTACTGTCCTAATAAACTCATTTAATGGATTACAGAAAAGTTTTTCATAAACAATGATATCGCTGCTAATGTGAACACACTGCATGATAGCAATCGAAATAAGCATTATTCCCATTCATGCCAGTTAATGTCTATGAGGTAAACTTTTTGTGACGGTGATGCCGTCGTTTGAAAACTACTGTAGTTTCTGAAACAGTAGTTATAACTGCTCTTTTCTGCATTCCTTTTCACAGGCATGTTTAATCCCGTAATTAACTTTTGAAATGTACGTTATCATCTTGATGCTTGAATTTTGCCGAGGAGAGAAAGCTAATAGAATATGTCGGTATAAAGGAATAATTTGAATCACACCAGGTGTGTAAGGAAATACATTTTTAAACAATATTTAACTCATAACTATCATTACTTAAACAATATCTTGAGGAATGTTGTTTCAGTAATATTGGATGTAGCAGAAATATTTAAATTCCCATCAAAGGCTTACATTGGAAACGCTGCACACTGAACGAATATTACTTTAGTACACCTTCGGACCTAAAATAATCTGCTCGTTGAGCTGCTGGCAGCCCTCAGTTGCAGGCATAGCTTTACACGTCGACATACTTCGTGAGTTGCATGCCATCCTGAAACTAATTACAATCTCGGGAACCAGGGCGCCAGCGTTTGCAGCCACCTCGCAAGTCCTGGCCAAAATCAGTGTATATTGAGAACAATGTGTATTACTGCTGAACAATTCCCGTAATCCGGAGTAAGGATGGAAATCCTAGATTTATGGAAATTTTCAGTATATACATTTTGTAACTGGGAAAAATAAAATACATATCACGACAATTCATTTAACTTTTCTTTACGTTTTGATCAATTATTTTTCGGGCGTTTTTTTTTCTGTTGTCTGAACCACTAGATTGAAGCTGACTCAAAATATTTTAGGTCATTGAGTGATTATTTTCTCTTACGTAGTTTCGAAGTAGCGCATCATGACATCAGTATATCGTTGCTGAAGAGAAAGTATGAGCGTCAAACTCGAGAAAAAACTGAAGGCAAAATCTAGGAGAGTGAGATGAGCCATTGAATGAAGATGCATTTCTTTGGATCAAACTTTAGAAATAATCTTTGCTCTTTAGTTATACTCCACTCGATTTTCACATGGCCCCAAGTGAAAATTCCCTCGTATTTGTTTCTTCACTTAACGCCCGTATTAACCGTTGACGGTATTTATTTTCTCGGAGGCGCGGAATGATCGAAGTCGACCTTTCTAGGAATGATGTTCGGCAATAATTTCAAGTTCGCCTAACCGATGCAGAGTTGAATAAACTGAATGAAATAGCGTCTATAATATTTTCCATTTTGTTCGACCTAACCAACCTCACCCACCAGTTATATCATATTGATTAATCATTTTTGTCATAAACAAAGAAGCACTAAATCACATTGCAGAGTGTAAAATGCATGGTAATTCCTAATAATACGATCCACGACCAGCCTCAAATAAGTGATTAATCAACGGTTCAATTTTTGCTTGTAAGTAGTATAGGAACATTGATTAAAACCCCTCAATTAGTAATGTCAGTCCTTAAACAATTTACTGAACTCAGTAAAATCCAATTTGAAGGCCTATGTATTAGATCGAAAAGATATAGAATATGACGGCGGGTGAGGGAAAGAATCGCACCAGTTTAATATAATTTGCCGTTTCAAGTTCAGTCTGGAATTCACACTAGCAGCACAACTGCCCCTCGCCAGTCGTGGAGAACCAAGCCACGAAGGTTTGGCAGCGCAGGACTATGGCTGACCCACCGGCACACACGAGCAGGAAGGTCGAGATCGGGCTGTGAACAAATATTTTGGTCAAAACGAGGGTCCCGAGGAAGCGGACATCTGAGAGCTGAGAAGCTAAGCTTTTTATTCAATTATTATAGGCTCATTATTTGAGTAATAATAGTGGGAACGTTCAATTAGTAATATCTTAATTAGGCAATACGTAATTTAGTGGAATTGCAATATTTCGGCAGTAGTTATTTTTAAAGATTGTCTATGATCTTGCAAATAATTTTAAATTCATTAATTAGCGATAAGTTAGCAATAGTTTACATTCACAAATTAGCAATAAGTTGGCAATTGTTTTACATTCATAAATTAGCAATAAGTTAGCAATAGTTCAATCCCTTCACTCTATTAGAGACCCCAAGCCCGTCAACGACCAACACTGAATTTATAGTAGGGATGGAGTGGGGAACCGACATCGTTTTAGGATGGAGGATTCGCTACAAAGGGTCGACCGAACACAGCTCAATATGCCACTGCGACCCACCTCGTAAGCGAACTGGTTCCGAAGCCTCCGCTGCGATGGTCTGCAGGAAGTCCACGAGGGTGTCATCGATGCGATGCTATCGAGGCGGCCAACAACTCAGGGTAGCTCTAGGGCCCGCAGCAGAGCAACCCACTCGACACGGCAGCACCGCATCACCGAGCAGCATCCCATCGCAGAACGCGACTGCAGTCGCGGCGCCCACCGCAGCCGCCAGCCCAAGGAGCCACCGCTTCTTACTCGGCCATGGTGATCCGAACGAGGCTTGACAATGGCCAAAAATGGGTCATCCACTGAAGAAAGCACAGAGGTCAAGTTCAAATGTTAAGGTGCTGATGGATGGGCGTGAACTCCCTTTTACTGCGCGGAGAGGCTGGAAATCTACTTCTTTGTGTGCGAACGATAGAAGGTCAGGTTGCAAATGACAATACCACTGAATCGGTCTGACCCTGGTAGCATAATTTTACTGAATAATGGTTACATTGTATAAAAGAACATCAACGGTTTTCAAAAAACAGGAACCATTTGCATTCATTTTCTTGAAAAGATCATGAATCATAACAATGTGTATATGTTCCGTTACATCTGCCTAATTTATGTCCTTTTCTAAGGCTTCAATGTGATCCAATTTGTTCGTTTGCTTGTCAGCTGCAAATTAACTGAGTAAAAGTATCGTAATATTTGACAATATTTTGCTTTATAAAAACAACACTTCACCAATGAATACCTACGAAGCGAGCGTCTACTGCAGTATCAAAAATAAATATCGAGGTGGTACATATCGAAGTCTTCGTAGAATTCTACAATTTGAAAAGTCTTGAAATCGCTACATCGAGCAACTGCCGGGCGTAAAGTTTAGTCCTTTCTTCTGCTATGTTCGTAGATTTATAGATCAGAGCAGGTATGAAGTAGGTCTGACCTTTACAGATAAACACATGACAACAGAGATGTCAAGCCAAGTAATAACATATTTTACCAGCTCTGTGAATATTCAAGCGTTTTGACTTAAATATTGCTGATCAGTTGAATGATTCATGCGCCTAAACAACATTTTTAGGGTTAAAAAAAATGCTGAGGTAGACTCCCGATGTAATGCTAATAACTGCTTTTCAACCCATGTATTTTCATCGTTCAAAAACTGCTTTCTGTGTAGGCAGTAACAGAACTACATAGATCAAAGTCGAGTGTCTGTACGGGCTACTCCTGGTTAAATAACCTTACAACACGCTCGAGGCTGTTCTATTTTGCAATATACTTTCTACTTGAAATTTCACCGAGTCTTGTTAGATATAAAATACAGTGGAAATCATCATGATCTAGCAGGACCCAGGGAAATTCCACGGACAATCCCACAGTTAAGCTAGGTGGACTCGGTCATCATCGGCTTGCTAATTCCAACCTAACCTATTCTAATCAAACCCATCCAAACAGATTCTAACCAATCCTATCCAAACCGTTCCTGATAATATGTCAAACATAAAAAGCCGTGAACCCATGATAAAAATTCCGTCAACATCACGTAACCTATCTTAACCCATCGTAACCTAACATATCTTACCCTTACCTAAACCAATGTCATCATTCCGCTAAGTGGACCCTTGAAAAAATTCGGTCAACATTCAACATTTCCTTACCAATTCTTACATGACATATTCTAACCTAACCTAACCTACTCTTCTCTAACATATTCCAACCAATCCTACCCAAACCTGTAGTAACAAAACCGATCCTCATAATGTCAAACATAAAAAAACGTGGACCCGTGAAAAAATTGCATCAACCTAGGTTAGGTTAGCATAAGTTCAATGCCTAACATCATAACCTAACGAAAACCGATCCTGGTAATATGTACAACATAAAAACCGAGGACCCGTGAAGAAATTCCTTCAACATTATCCATGCTACCTAAGCCTATCCAAACCTAATATATCCTAACCGAACCTATCCCGACAATAGGTGATACATAAATAACCGTGTCCCGTGAAAAAATTCAGTCAGCATTACCTATCCTATCGTAACCTAACATATCTTTAACCTATCCTACCCTGACATATATTTAACCTATACTAACCAAGTATATCTTTCACCGATCCTAACAAAACATATTTTAACCTATCCTAACCGAACTTTAACTAATGTCATTGCTAAGCTAGGTGGACACGTGAAAGAATTCGGTCCAAATTCGGTCAGAAATTCTAACCTAACCTATCCTAACATGTCATCATTCTATCCTAATATGTATACACTAACCTGTCCTATGCTAACGGAAGCTTTCCTGATAATTTGTAAAAAATAAAAAACCGTTCATCCGTGAGTAAATGTCGTCAACATTACGTAACCTATGCTAACCATCCTAACCTATCCTAACCTATCCTAACCTATCCTAACCTATCCTAACCTATCCTAACCTAACTTAACCTATCTTAAAAGCTAGGTGAACCCGTGAAAAAATTCGGTAAACATTACCAAAAAGATTCTAAAATAACATATTCTAATCTAACCCATGCTAACCAAACATATACCAACCCATCCTATCTATTCTGCTCGTTTCCTTATATGTAGTATCTTCGTAGACACGATACCACGAGTCACGGCGACTTTATAATAATGAGCAGAAACCCGTGTGGATAACACAGTTTCAATAATTAATCCACTTTCAAGCATATAAGGTTAACGTTTGAAGGAGACGTATTTTATTGGCATTCTTTGATATGGAAAGATTCATGAAATGATTACTGTAATTTAAAATCAAATTTTTATGCAATGCAAAGTTTAGAAAAATGAAAAAAATCAAAATAAAGAATAAATAAAAAAAATGAAAATAAATGAATATATAGAAAAAATTGAAATAAATGGAAAAAATTGAAATGAATGAATAAATAAATGAATAAAAAATGAAAAAAATAAAAAAATAACATACAAAGAAAGCAACTACAAAAAATTAAAAAATATACAAACAAATAAAAAATGAATAGGAAAAATGATGATAAATGAAACACAAAAAATAGCTAAAAATATATAAATAAAAATTTGTAAAAATGAACATACTAAAAAAATGAAGAAATTGAACCAAATGAACAACTAAAAAAAATTAAAAATTAAAACATTTGAAAAATTGAAAACATAATAAAAAATTGATATAAACATCAAAACTTGGAACAATTTTGAAAATTACCGACGAAGTAAAAATAAAATTAAAAAAATAATACGTATATACAAATAAATAATTTAACAAATTGGAAAAAATGAAACACAATATAAAATATAAAAAATAACGAATGAAACAAAGTTAACAAACTAAAATTTAACAAATTTAAAAATAAAAAACAAATTAAATAACATTGAATCAAAAAATGAAACAAAAAGTGATTGAAAAAAGTAAAAAATAATTAAAAATAATAAAATAAATCTGATGATACATACAAAAAAATTTATGAATAGAAGTGAAAAAATAATTAAAATAATTAAAAAGCTTGAATTGATAAATAAAGAAATTTAAAGAACTAAATATAATATAATAAAAAATGCACAAATTAAATATTAAAAAGAAATTAAATTAAGAAATTAAAATTTAAATATAAAATTAAAAACATCAAAAAGTAATAATAACAAATGATAATAAAACAAATTAAATATCTTAATCTAACCTAACCTACAACTCTTATCCAGCCTATTGGATGTGGAGCGTTACCCACGAACTCAGTTTTAAGCGTATTAATACATAGATGATGATTACAGAAGTGGTGTCCTTGAATTTTTCTTAATGTTTAGTAGCAAGTCTTTTAAGTACTAATTAATCTCATGATAATACATAGAAAAAATGAATTTTCTAGAAAATCTGTCACCCTTTTATTATTCAATTATCTGAATCGGCAAATACAGACCATAATTCGTAGAGTTATAATTTACTAGTGTTGGTAAAAACTTCGTTCGTAGCTCAAGTACGTGAAGTTTGTATACCTCTCGAATAGCTAAAAATGGAGACGTCAAGAGTTCTATAAACACAAAGCATCTTTGGTTTAGCGACCTTTGGACCTAAAGATTTGATATTAGGGCTTCCCTCACTTTACCTCTGGCTTTTAGAGCTTAGGAGAAAAGGGTTCGAGAGTGTCAATTACATCTAAAAATGAACAGAAATACCGCTCAAAATAAGCTTTTTAAACATTAATTCAAAAAGTAAGCCCAAACGCAATGATTCCCTACTTTTTACCTTTCAAAATTTCTGACGTCAGAGCAACGGACAAGGTTACGAAATTTGCTCCTTGAAACAAGCTATATTGTAGTATTATACAACATTGAAATTTTGCAGATGAATATTACTTAGTCTTTTGGAGGGAATAGTTCTACTGAGAGTACAAGTCCCGTAAATTCATTTTGGGTGCTGTGTTCACACTAAGATCGCTGGCGCTGTGAGTTGGCTGGTCGTGTGACTAAATTGCATTCCGGTGCTTCTCTCTCTCTCTCTCTCTCTCTCTCAGTTGCCTTCGGGGCTCTGGTGAACTCCACTCGACCTGTGCAATCAAACTGAGAGGCTCTGTTGGGGCGGCATCCCTACAAACTAACACTTCTCTTGCTCAACTTTTAAATGGCTAAATTGTTCATCCAAAATGCATTCTAGCACTTCATCGCTGCACATGGTCCAAGCTCTGAACTTGGCTAACGCACGCTATGCTGTGCCTCAGAGAGGTCGTGGAAATTAAAATTCGGTTGCCGAGCGCCATTTAGGGCCGACAGTCGAGTGTTTTACACTGTGCGCATTTACAAAACTACATTATGTTTCTATCCAATAATGAAAAAATTCTGTACCAAGTTAAAGAACATTGTAAATTATGTTTATCGCCTAGGAGTAAACTAAAATAAAATACGAAAACTCTACAAACATTTTCATCAGTGGGAAATGCAGGATTTGTGTCTTCCAATTGGGTCTGCAGATTTTGATCACGTTGCATAATTTTGTATCAGGCTTTCATAAAAAATTGATTGAACGTACTTTGATAAATCCGAACAGATAATGAAGATATTATAAACAACTTTAAAAGTATTTAAAGGTCACACATAACATTTTGTGGCAAAATTAGAGAACACGGAAAGGGATAGTTCAATTTCAATCGGAAAACGGTGTGAGAAACCTTTATCCAATATATTATACATAGATTCCTGGATAAAATACCTAGATATTTTATGAGTTAAGTATGTACAATGCATCAACAGTTTTGAACAGAAAATAGAATAATTTTATTATGCGCAAGTTTATGTAGTTATTCCATAGATGAATAATTATTATTCCTGAGATTCTGAGAAAATCGAATTTTCTAGACTGCAATTTTGAATGTTTACGTTGTTTCACTCCACTTGGACGGTCAGGCATGCGATCTCGAAGTGAACTGTTGAATGCGGTACTCTTCCCCAGAAAAAAAAACACATTTAAATGTACTACCTACTTATTTTTCGCTCAATGTTTCAATGCAGCTTTCTTTTTATCATTAAATTCAGTATCTAATAAGCAGTGGATGAATGGCAGGCAAACGTGATGATGAAATTGAGTTTTGTAAGAAATTTATTATATATGAGTAACAATTTTTAGGAAACGTGCGTAGCCAATGCAACTCGCAGATCAAGAATAATTGGAACATTAAAGTAAGAAATGTTTTCTATGAAATCAAAACAGGGCTAGTGATCCAATAAAAAACTGAATTGCTACGAATGATCATTTAATTGAGCGTCGTGAACCAATAAGTTAGATTCAAAAGAACACCTGCCTAGCAGGACAACGAAGAGAGGGAACGATTTCAAGGTTTGAAAAATTGTGAACACGAATGCAAAATTTGTTAGCTCGCTCGATTGAATCCATCGTGTTTCAACCCATGTTCAGAAGGTAAAGAACTATCATATTACAAGAAGGAGAAAAAATACAATGGCATTCCTCTTATGACACATACTATTTGGAGAACGACAAGCTAATAAGAAGTCATTATTCAGCGTTATATAAAAAACTGACTAGCGTTAAAGTGACGCGACCATGAATACGAAAGCCGTAATAATGGTGGATTCAATAATGTAACGCAGACTGACTGCCCTATCATTGAAAATATTGTTAACTACGGGTACGGTAACATTAATAATTTATGCAAAAAGAAATGAATTAAAGCTGTTACACAGTACGTCATTAATTTCACTCTCAAAAACAGTCAACTTTTGCTACAAAAGAGTTATAATTTCTTGTTTTGTTGCATGGTAACCTTGAGTTTTTGCAACGTCTGCTCAAAATTGTTTTGTGCTTTGAAGCCGACTAGCGAAACTTTCAATGTTAGTGAAAAGAAAACAGTCTGTACAAAATAACAATGCCAGAGAATGAAGAGGAGTTAGAAAGCGACGAGCAATCCTGTGTTGACGAGAAAGTCGGGCTTGAGCATAGAAGAGCTCCAATCTCATGATCAGCGAGCCGACACGATCGGAGCAGCTGCTGAGAATTAGGCTTCTGTTGTTGTTTGCTTTCTTAAAAAAATTGTTTTGGAAAGCTTACCATGACGTGCGAAATGTATAATGG
>JACJUY010005093.1:41616-58127 GCA_014220935.1 Platorchestia sp. MABIK
TGGTCTTCAGCGCTGCTCCTTACTTACCTGCTGGAGGCGCTCGTCTTCAGCGCTGCTCCTTACTTACATGCTGGAGGTGCTCGTCTTCAGCGCTGCTCCTTACTCACCTGCTGGAGGCGCTCGTCTTCAGCGCTGCTCCTTACTACCTGCTGGAGGCTCTCGTCTTCAACGCTGCTTCACTTACCGGACTGGGGACAGGCTGAAGTAAATCTACTACCAGGGTATCTACTCTTCGAGGTGTTCTGCCTTGAGGTGAGGAAGCTTGCCGAAATTGCCAAAACCCTAAAGTTTCCGAACCCCTGCCATTTATATTATGGAGATTTCTCTGAACTCGAACCATTATTTTTCATTCTCTGAGCAATATATTGATGGGTCGCATGTTTGATGGTGGCTCTTCAACCAAGTTAAAATTAATGGCTTAATTTTCTTAACAGTAAAATAAGGATCAGGTGCTTGTACATGCATTCTTTGTTTTCAGCTTTGAGACTCGAGGAAGGAGCGGCGAGCAGCTGGCCTGGGCAGTGAGGTGGCTGCAAGCGTAGCGTGCCCCCAACTCGAACAGTTTCCCGCCAAGCTCTAGTTCCAACTCAAATCTATGATTAATGCTTACTTGCTCCTGAAAGTAATTTCTATACTGAAACGGTCTTTTTTCTTTACTCTAAGTACTTGCGATCCCATTTTTTTTGCTAGCTCTTCTCAATACGAATTTTCTAGAATTATCAATATGTTCTTCAAATTAACGACGGGGTAAATAACAATATCAATTTGGAACGACATGTTATGTTGAAGCAATATTTTGGATTGCGCTCGGTTGAGCTTGTGGCAAGAGGCTCTATTAACCCGTTTGCTGGCAATCGACCCACCGGTGGTCACTGAGAGGATTTTCGTAATGCTGCTGACTGGCCTGCAATCACTAGCTCAAATTTTATAAATACTTAATGAAGGATTTTTGAAGGGACGATCCAGATCTAAATAAGGGGACGATCCAGTCATTGTTTGCTATTTTCAAAATTGCTTGCCACAGTTGACTTTAAATTTGAATTAAATATTAAAATTTAGTTTACCTTATTGGAGTTATTTAATGTGTCATATGCCTGACGTAACTTTTTCACAACGGCAGCAGGAGCGCAAAACTTCTACTGCACAGAGCATCGCATATGTGTTAAGGAACCGAGTCAGGAACCAAATCAATTCGATGTCGTACTTGAACAAATTATACAATTTATTAACCACAGGTGTTACAGAGGTAGAATGTTTCTTAAGTCTAGTACAATGGTCAAATTTGCGTATNTTATTAGGATCAGACATGTAGGAGGCAAGATTTGACTTGGTGATCTTACACGACTAGTATTCTGATAGGATATGAGACTCAAGATTTCTTTTGAATACTTTGCAAGAATAAATTTCACGGATCTCCTCAGGTATTGAGTTCCAAGTTTTAGTTCCAACGAAGCGGATACTGTGTTGCGACTGGGCCTTTAAATAACAAGGAAGCATGAATTTACTTCTATTTCGGGTTAAATGGTCATGATGACCAGTTTGCGCAGTTAATAATTGTTTTAGGCAATTGTCGCCATCCTCTGCTAATGTTTCATAAATAAAATTACAAATGGAGATTTTGTAGAGATCCGAAAGTTTAAGTATTTGTAAATGTTTGAATGAATCATTTCTGTGAGCATTACATTCATGGTTCTTTACCACTCTGATGGCTCTTTTTTGCAGAGTAAAAATTTTTTTGTTTTATTTTTATCAGTTCCGTGCCATGCTTCTATTCCGTAATGCAAGTATGGTGAAATGAGCGTTCGGTAGAGCATTTGTAAGGCTGAATCAGTGAGGAAATTCTTTAATTTATTCAGAATTCCGATGGATTTTGATAATTTAGAACTAATATGAGCGATGTGCTCTTTGAAGGTCAGATGTCCTTCTATTATGATGCCCAGAAATTTACATGAGTTGGTTTCTTCGATTGCACATTCGCCAATTTTAATGAGTGGGAGTGATATATTTTTATTGTATGAGAATGTAATGTATTTTGTTTTATCGATATTAAGGCTATTTTATTAGCTTTAAGCCACTATGAAACCTTGTGGAGTTCATTATTTATACTCTCCGCAATCATAGCGGGATTTTGTTCCGGAAGGACCGCAGAAAGCGTGCTATCATCGGTAAAAAGAATGAATTTGAAAAATGATGTAGATTTAATAGTATCATTGATAAAAATCAGAAATTGAAGAGGGCCAAGAACAGATCCTTGTGGAACGCCATGGCTAATTGTCAGTGGGTCCGATTTTGCGTCGTCAATGACAACGTATTGCTTCCGATTTGTTAGGTATGATCTGAACCAATCATGGGCAACTCCTCGAATGCCATAACAGAGTAGTTTCGAGAATAATATGTTATGGTCCACACAATCGAATGCTTTTCGAAAGTTAAAAAATACAGAGAAGACAGGCTTTCCTTCATCTATATATGAATAAAGGAATTGTAAATGATTTAAAATTGCCTGTGGTGTTGATTTTTTACAACCAAAGCCGTATTGTTTATCAAAGAGAAATGATTTTTGTTCAAAATAAGAGTACACATTTTATACACAATTTTTTCGAATACTTTCCTAATAATTGGTAGCACGGAGATAGGTCGATAATTGTTTACACAGGATTTTTCACCATTTTTAAAGATAGGGGTTACTCTAGCAACTTTGAGGAAGTTCGCGAAAGTGCCTAGTAAGAGAGACTGGTTAATAATATTGGAAATCAACGGACAACAATATCTGCAATAATTTTAAGTACTTTAGTCGGGAACGTTTGTAACCCACTCTATTTATTTTTCAAGTTGTTTATGCACGCAATTACGTCGGAAGAGTTGGTAGGCGTAAAGAAAAAAAGAGTTGTGTTCTCGAAGATGATCCATGTATTCCAGGTGATCAGTAGGTCCACTTGGAAAACCATCAGCTATAGTTTTCCCTACGTGTACGAAGAAATTGTTAAAGAGATTAGCAATTTCTTTCTTTTCATGGTATTTTACATTATCTTGAACAACATACTCAATAAACTTTTTTCAGCGTTATTCGGTTTACAGCAAAAGTTAAGGAGGCGCCAAGTCTTTTTAACGTCAGCTTTAAATTGAGTAAAATTGAGCGTAAAGTAGCTCTTTTTTGATGTTCTTACCTGGTTTGTCACATAGTTTCCTAATCGATTATATGTTTCTCTTGATATTCGCCCTTCGTAAAGGAGGGCTAGGTACGCTTGACGTTTCTTTATATTTATCACGATGTCTCATGTAATCCAGGGCTTTTGATTATTTTTCGAGGTAGCTGTACGGGTTACAATTGGGCAACATTGATTGTATGCGGTCATTATAGTTTCAGTCCACTTTACTACTGCTTCATCAATGCTCGTTGCATTATTGTGTTGAGGGATGTGCAATGTTGGCACTGATTCTTCTAGAACAGTGCGCATTTCTTCTAAATTTGATTCATTCACTTTACGATATGAGTAAGTTTCAGCCCGTGGTTCGGTGCAAGCAATATAGACATTTTTCTTAATAAGAAAAACTGGAAAATGATCCGATAAGTCAGAAGTAATTATTCCAGCAAGAAAATCAGCTGGGTCTGTCATAAAGATATTTCAAGCACCGTTGCACATTCTGAGGATATTCGTAAAGGCTCGGTGATGATCGGAAGGAAAGATTGAGACTGAAAGGCATTTAGGAAATTAGAGATTGGCTCATAGCTTTCATGTTTCAGTAAATCAAAATTGAAGTCACCGCATATTATTATGTCATTGTATAAGGACCTGTTGAACTAAGAATAATACGATTTAGCTCATTCAGGAAGAACATAGGACAGGCTGTAGATGGCCTATACACAGTTCCAAGCACAATTCGTTTACCATCTCTAGACAGCTCTACGAAGAGTGATTCTATATGATCCCGATTCGTTGTTGCACTTGCTATGATTCTCGAGTCTATGTGGTTAGATATATACGTACTGATGCCTCCGCCTCGCTTGTTTTTTCGTCGCGAATGGTAACTGTGATAATTTTCAAATCGAATCATGTCTTTGGTTGAGTCATCTAGCCAGCTTTCGGTGAAGCTAATCACGTCTAGGTTATATTTAAGTTCAGTTATAGTACACTGTATCTCTTCCATTTCTGGATAGAGTGACCTACAGTTCCAACACAGGAGTGAGAAATTCTGGCGAGTTTTTCGGTTAGTTTCATTGAATTTTGATATATTAGTATACCTACACTCTTGAGAGTCGTTTAGGTTTGGATATATTCTGTTCAAATAATTGAGATCTGGATGGATTTCATCGAATCCATCAGCGTGATCAGTCATTTAAAATTAGTAAACAGTAAGCAGTAAGTAATATTTGACTTAAAAACAAAAAGCAGAGGAGAAATTAAAAGGATATTCCTGTGTAAAAACTAGCTTAGGAAGTATGAGAAAATGGAGTAAAAATATCTAGTGCGATTTCGTGAGTACACCTATAACTCACTCCATGAGCGAATAATATTGGAGTTCAATATCACAACACTGGCTGGTGCGTACAAATTGCTGAGGGCGTTGTTCACAAAGTTGACATATAACAGGTAATAAGTTTTCAAAAATTTTGACGACAACGACTTAATCAGCTAATATGGTTTACAAGTAATATTGAATTTAGTGGTAAAAAAAATTTCATACAAATAATGTAGGAAAGCGAACAAGGTGGAAATCTAAATTTTATAATAACATTGGTAGGTAAAAATTGCTGATGTCGTTGTTACAAAGTTTACTAATAGCTATCATAAATGTTTACACACATCTGTTATACATTTGCCAAGATTGAGGCGAAACTGACATGATATCTAATTGAGGTGATCACCCAATTAAGCCTAGTCACCCATGACCTGTTTCGATGACATGTTCAGTTGTAGCATGAGGTATTGGTAGAGTTGTTCTGGCGTGTTGATCTGACGTGGTCTTGAATCTGGGTCTCCGGGGTTAGATACGAAGATGTTTCCGTCCTGAGTTCTTGGGATTCGAATTTTCTCCGGAAATTTCCTTCTGGCGACTCGCAAAGTGTACATGGTCTTAGCTCGTGAAGGTATGAGATATTCATTGATGAAGAACATTGGTTTCTTTTCTCGGCAGGCGGTGAGAATTTCACGTTTCTTGTTATAATGTTTTAGTTCAAATGCAATGTTTCGTCGATCTTCGTTCCCAGTTACTTGTTTTTTCCCCATTCTGTTAGCTGACGTGATGTCAGTGTCACAGAGGTCGATGTTGATATTGTCCTTCCGGAGCTGGCAGACTGTCTCTTTGCAGCTTTCGTTTGTGTGTGATTGCGGCAGTTCCCTCCCAGAAATGACGAGAGTGCATTTTCTGTCTTCTAAATCTCGGCGCTGATCATTTTTCTCCAAGCGGTCGAGACGGGAGGCTAAGCTACTTTTTTTCATTCTGTTCTGTTAGAATTTCCTCGTGTTCTGCTTCTTTTCCCGCCATTGTTTCAAATAGTGTTTTAATGTTGCTTATTTCGCTTTGCATTTTTTCCATTTCACTATTAAATTTTGTCATTACTGAGTCGATGTATGTAATGAGGACGGAGACCACTTCCTTGCCATCTTTCGTTAAGCTAGAAACATCGGGATATTCACCAAACTTCGACTGAAACTCACTGCTGTTGTTGTTGTTGCTGTTGCTGCTGCCTCGCTTCTTAGGCGCCATCTTGAAGAATGGGAGCACTCGGTTCCTTGTTAGATAAGGGTTGAATGCTTTCACTTTCACACTTTTATTAGAGGGAATACTATACCTTTAGTTTGATAGTTTTGATAATTAAGAGGTTTAAATCACATTTTAATCCTCATGGCGAGAGTGAGTACCCATTTAGGTTAGGGGTTCATTCTTTCTAACTAATAGTGGCACTTTGTTTTGGAGCGATGACAGAACACACCCTCACGTCACGGGGTCACTGAGGACACTTCGTTGCTAGATCTACTAGTTAGCTAAACTAAACAGAGTTTTGATGCTATTTGAAATTTTTAATTTGTCTGAAAATATTGAAGCTTTATTCAAATTCATGGCGCTTATTTAAATCACGTAGTAGATATCAAAAAGATCACTTCGTACCTTATGCAACCACCGAAGGTAGAAGTGCAACGAGAGTTCGTCTTCGTTACATTCTACTCAAAGTGTTATTGTTAGCTTGTTCTTTGGAACCTCAACTGCTCATTCTCCTCAAGGAGGTACAATAATTGTATACATAAGAATTTGCGTTCCCAGGAGGAAGTTGTGGATTCTTGAGCCAAAAGTTGAGCAGGCCTTTCTTTTATAGAAACAGTTTTTTTGTTTTGTTGCGGATAATATGTTTGCGGTTCACTGCTGTCATTTTTCAGCCCCTAGTATTTTCTCGTGCATCTTTTATTTTGCGCCTTGAACTTCCTTAAATTTCGCATGTTTCTTTTGCATGGAATATTGTGTGGGTGCATAGATTCTCCGTTCCCTTAATTCTACTTTGAATGGGACCTTCTTCATCTGTCTTACTAACACATAACATATTTTGTTTAGGGAGGCTAACGTAGATTTAGAATCATATTTNGTCGCAAGCAGGCAGGGGACTTAAATTGGGTATATCTAATATGAATTAGGTGTGTCTGATGGGCGTGGAAAATATTTGTCTCGGTTGGGCATACGTTTATAAGCAGATGGCATGATGCAGCATTCATTGAAGGTGAAACATTTCCAGGGCAGTAACTGGCAAGTAGCATGCGTTAATTTGACCACACTCTTTCTGTTGGACAATAAGAAAAAATTAGACAAGGTACAGAAAGTTACTGGAACCATCAATCGTGACTAATATTATTTGCTCTTTGGTCAGCAATAACAAAATCTTGATGCTACTGATACAAGAACTTAGTACAATAATAAAATGAATTATAATATAACACCAAACGTGATCTAAACATGAATCTTGATTGAAGCATTTCTGTTACAGTTGGGAAATTCATATTTCTCTACTGGAAATTGGAAGCAAGGAGGGCTGAGATTGGTAGGAGACTTTGGAAAAGCCCTACAAATCTTTTTCACTCACATAATTAGTAAGATGTAACCTCATGACCTTTAAGATTGGTTTCCAGTGTTCCTCAATCACTCAATCCATTACTAAATTCTTCCCAGCTTGTCATTTCATCGTGAGAGTTTTCAATAAACTACTCATATTCTCTCACTTTCCCCTACCCTAATTAATATTTCAGAACATACTCGGACATCTGGCAGTCAATGTGAATGTGAAACTCATTTTTACTCATATATTCTGTTTCACTACTCTCTCTCTCTCATGTTTCACTCGTCCATATAACAGTCAATTGCTCTTTTCAACCTCTTGTTCTTGTATATCAGCTCAATTTAAGGGAAGAGTCCCCCAGAATGTCGAATTTTCTTGAGATATTGATTTTAGCTGCTATAGGAAGGGTGAGATGTCAGGTACATCCTGTGAAAAAATGAAGTTTGTACGTTCATTGGCTCGCCCGCTAAGGGGGCATTTGAAGTTTGGGGGGGAAGGGGAGGGGAAAGTGGTATTTTATCATGTTACACCTTCCCCCTTGACACTTCCTTCACGGCTTGACGTTGCTATGTCATCTTCTATGTCTTTTAATTACTGTATAATGATTTCAAGGGTCCTAGCTGACCCAATGAATAGTAATTAAGAAAAATTGAGATTGTTTATGTTTCTTTGTTTTCCTTGTTTACCTAATTCTGCAGGATCGGAATGTGGGGTTTCAAAATGCATCTCCTCCTACAGTTTTTAAGCTACAATGATTTTAGTATCATTGGATGCGCAAAGACGTGGAAATTTCAAAAATTTAAAAGGATATTCGAAATTCATTTCTGATCAAATGTTGTGACGTCATAAGTACATCATTTTTCAAAAATGGGCATGCCTTGGATTTTTTCATGCTTTTTTCATTTTCAATTGAAAGTTTTGAAAATTTCATTCAAAATTTTGGAATGTACAAGTGTTTCCGCATCCAATGACACTAAAATCATCACTTTTACTCAAAAACTGTAGGAGGAGATGCATTTTGAAAAACCACTTCTAAAATCTCGTTTTCCATGAATATCTCGTTTTCTTTACAGAAAATCGCATTTTTTCATGAAAGACAAACGATTTAAAATTGCATTTCCTATCAGGATTTCAAATTTTATTGCTTTGTGATCTATATTTAAAAAAATCTACCTCATGGGGTCATCTTTCCTTGAACAATAGCAATTGATGATTTTAAATAATTGTCGCACTAAGATCAATCACAATGTGCATTTTGCCTTCAAGCATAGCAATACTTCAATTTATACAATTACTCATCTCTACAAGCCAGCTATATTATTGCATTCAAACATGACTTGCTTCTTAAGTTATTCTTCACATCTCAAGGGCTGTGTGGTATATATTTATTGGCTACCATCTTTCAATACTTCTTATTAGCAAAACATCCCCACTACTTGGTTTATTCTTTCTACAAATCTCTTGCAATTGATAATTAAAATCAATACAACTCACTAAAAATTTTGCACTTGTTCTTTTTAAAATATATTTGTAAAGTTACCTCAATAACAAAAATTAAAATTGAAAATTCACTGCGAATGCTATCTGCATAGAATTGTCATTTATTTGAATAATTAATTTCTTATCAACAGTTCTGGTATTTGTCATAATCTGCATTCAAGTTTAGTACAATGTAACTCAGTATAATTGCTGTAAAATTATTTCCTAGACTAGTTTTTGTAGGTTCGTGCTTTGATATCTGTCTGTTTGTTTAAATTGAATCTGATTTGTGTATTTTTACTGCTACAAATCTACAAATTCAGCATTTCATTTGAAACTACAATTTGAAGCAATGTTATAATCATGTCTTGTAATGCATCGGTGGAATTATTATTGACCAATTTTTCATAGTTTTTTATCTATGCCAGGTATAAGATCAAAATGAATGATTATAATTTAATTAATAAACCATTCTGGTTAATATCAGTAACTAGTCACCCAATACAGTGAAATTTTGAAGACGTCATGAAAGAGCCAATAGACAGACATTTAAAATCGTTAAATTAAATCAAATTGGCATGCCAGCTGTCGAAGATAGTATCTTCAACCACCCTTTTAAATTGGCACGGATAATTAGGATTTACCAAGAAATGTTTTAAAACGTTATTAATTTGAGCACTTCTAATAAAATGTGCTCGGCATTATTTCTTTCATTATAGCATAGCAACGTGTTCGGAAAAACTTTCACCAAAAGTACACTACCATAAATCCACAGAGGATTAGAACCCCCCTCCCCACAAATTTCCAATAAATTCACACTCAACGAGCTGATAATAAAAATTTTTCAATTTCTCACCTTCCACGTTCTAGCTCCTGTGAATGATTATAAGGCAATGGCCTCACTCCAGTTTCTAAATATACACTCCTGATCAAAAGTTTAAGACCACTTGAAAATTTAGAAAAATGCCAATTTGTCACTGATAAATGATCAAATGCATTCAACTAGGGATCGGTAATTACTAAAGGTAAAACGTGAGAAAAACGAAAAAAACAATTGTAACAATTTATTAACAATTTAACACTTTTAATGAATAATGACTTTTTCAGTTAATCATAATTGTAAGACCAGGGTTTAAAAAAGTTTATTTTAAGGGTAATTTCCGACATTTTAGATTAGTTACAGGTTGGTACTGATAGCGTAAAGGTTTCACCATGCCCAAAATAAGCAAACTTTCCGAATTTGAACGTGGTCAAATTGCCGAACTGCATAAGCAAGGCTTGTCGCAACGCGCAATCGCAGTTGAGATTCCCAGCAGTAAAACTGTAATTTGCATCTTCACAAAGGACCCAGATAATTATGGAGCAGCAAAATCTAGTGGTAGACCAAAAAAATTTCACCTGCATTGGGTAGGAGAATAAAACGGGTGGTTTCTCAAGACAGAGGACGGTCTTCCAAGCAAATTAAGGCCATCACAGATGCTGCTTGCAGTGCAGTAACCGATCAGGCGGCACTTACGACAAAACGGCATGAGGAACAAGAAGCGTCTACAAGGTCATCGGTTGCTTCAACGTCACAAAGTGGCCCGTTTACAGTTTACTCGTGAGCACCATACATGGGACGATGAGAAATGGTCTCAAGTTTTGTTTTCTGAAGAGGAAAAATTCAATATGGATCGCCCTGATGGCTTCCAACGGTACTGGCATGACAAAGAAATCCCTCCTGAAATGTCAAACAGCTGCTGGTTACGTCGGAATGCTGCAAAGTTCTTCTTCGTCAGCAAAGGGTCCTCGTCTGCGTAGTGATGGATGGAATTTTCAGCAGGATAATGCAGCAGTCCACACCGCCCGCCAGACTACGACTTTTTTCCAAGAAGACAGGGTCCAGCATGTTCGCCGGACTTAAAGCCAATAGAAAATGTTTGGGGGTGGATGGCGAGAGATGTTTATGGAAATGGTAAACAATTTGCGTCAGTAAACGAACTTTGTGCTGCCATCTTCAGGAGCTGGGACAACATTCCTCGAGCTCTCATGGAAACCCTCGCTGCTAGTATGTCACGAAGAATTTTTGAGGTTATTAACAAGAATGGAGGCAGTACTCATAACTAAGTTCAATGTTTGCTCACCTCAACGTCGTTGAAGAAAGATTTCCTATGATTTTTGTACGTGGTCTTATCATTTTGATCAACTGAAAAAGTCATTATTCATTAAAAGTGTTGATTTTTTTATAAATTGTTACAATTGTTATTTTTTGTCTTTTTCACCTATTACCGTTAGTAATTACCGATCCCTAGTTGAATGCATTTAATTATTTATCACTGAAATGTTGGCATTCTTCTAAATTTTCAAGTGGTCTTAAACTTTTGATCAGGAGTATACTTGGATTTTGTTTTAATTCCAGTCGCCATTGTGCCTGATTGAATAGCCTCCAAAGTGGTTTGTTGTTGTCCAACTTGTCGTACAGCTGACTCGATACTGTCACATATTGTCGCCACGTGGCGCATCTCTCTTTATCTGGGTTGCTATTCGTTCTGGGCCCGTGACGTCACCGCACCCAGTGCTCTTATACGAAATTACTTGAATGTTCCTACCTTCTTATGTAGACCGTGATGTATACCATGGTAGACGAAAAGGAGGTAGCGGCAAACCAGTCTTTCATAGAATCGAGTGGTGTGTAGGGGACGTCATGGAAACGAACCAATAGCAGCGCTTGGATTTCATCTGGCAACACTGCAAACCCGAGATCTGGCATCACTGTTAGGGTGCGTTCACACTACGAGCGGAGCAGAGCGGCGCGGAGCGGAGCGGCAATAATGCTTGTACACGTTCGAATGCAAAAACGCTCGGCTTTTCACACCACAAGCGGAGCGGAGCAGCGCGGAGCAGAGCGGAGCGGAGCGGCGCGCTCGGGAAATTCGTTGGGATATTTTGACGCTCGCGGCGAGCGTTTCACTTTGGCTCCGCCTTTGGATCGTCATATCTTACAGGGGTAGAATTGTCGTTTGATTTCAAAAAGTATAATAAATAACTAATAATTTGTACAACTAATCATATAAAAAGTATAACTGATGGCGTAGCATGTAATATTTTGTTTAATTCTGCCCATTTGGGTTCATTAAGTATTTATTTCATTTTTCTCCGGCTTTTTCTGATTTGTTAATTTATCATTGCTTCAATTTAAGGAATCTTTTTTATTTTCCTTGTTAAATAGTTTTATTTTAATTTTGTTTTGCTGTGTATTTTATTTTGTTATCGTGCTAAAGGAATAATTATGTACGAATTTTTAATAAAGTTTAAAATGGGAGGAAAAGGAGGCGTATGGTGAGGAGGAGGAATCAATGAGTGTCTGATACACAATAAGCTGCCAAATATTATGAGTGAGGTGATTTTTTCCAATACTAACGGAAAACATTTCAGTATTTTGAGAATTTTTCGGTTAGCACAAGTCAGTATTTGTCAGTATTTTTCAGTTAGCTATCTCTGGCACAACCCTGAATTTCTGAAGAGAATTATTTTACCTGCACTCACCCTAAAGTCACCACAAGACGCTCCTTTATTTTTATTGGCCGACAAAAACCTGTCATCCTATAAAGTAATACAGCCTTTGTGTAAAGACTGTAATTTTCCTTGAACTACTTTGGTTTACATGTATCCTCAACAATCCGTAAATACTCGAAGAATTGCGATTCATTACAAACATCGGCATCTTAGGATGCTTTATTTCCAATCAAGCCTGATACATATGATCTTAAGCATTGGTTTTTCAAATGTCTTATAACTAACACTATATATAGGACACCATTACGGTTCCCCCGTGAAGCCGGTACCCATTTCCGACACCTGGGTTGAGTGGGGTATTGTGCTTGAGCTCTCCCTTATACCCAACGGGGAAAATCGCCGCGCCAGTGCCGGGATACGAATCCTCGTCTCCAACATGCAAGGCCGATCCTTTAACCACTGTACCACTGCGAGCACAATCTCATCTCCTCAGTGCTTCGAAGAGATAGTGATATTCTCCCTCGCGATCTCTCCTCATATTGATGGGATGGACCCAGTATTTCCGTTTCTGTTTCTTGCCGTCGAGCCATTGGACCGTACTCGCGAAATCCTCCACAGCCACTGATTCCTGTGGACCTCGCTCTGCTCAGCTTACATGTGAGCACACGCTCGGCGCCGCTCCGCTTGTGGTGTGCAAGCACCCTTAGCGTTAGTGCGTAACTGGTACGACAATCCGGCAGTGCTGTTCAAACGAAGTGTTCACTAGTCGAGTGAATCGCAATGTCGCCGGCTCAAGTTAAATTAAAAAGTGTTCCGTTATTTGGTGTCAGAATGACTCTAAAAATCTACACTAGATATTTCAATGTCCTGGTTCCAATTTTAAGGAATGAATTGCGCCGAGTGGAATTGTCCAGTAGGATAATTTTACTGTCGAATTCATGTATGCAGCCGCCATTTCTAAAAGAACGACTACCGAAGAATCCTATCGGCATTAAAGATGCACTAAGTGGTTTGAAAAGTGATGTTGTGCTGTTGTTTTATGATCACAAGAGTTTGGACCTAGAAGGTAAGAAATTAAACTTTGAATATTATCTAAATGTAATTTAAAAAGGATGGCTCAGAACTGATTTTTCCCTCGATGAAGTTGCATTTTTCTATCAAATATTTGAAACCAGATGCAGTAGAACAGTTCACATTCGACATGCCAGTTCCATAGAAAAATGCTGCTCACACGCCTAAAATTAAAAATATGAAGGAAATAAATAAAAGAATATGATGTGTTACAATTCAATGCTCATTAATGACGTACTACTTATTTAAAAAAAAATTAATATCTTTATGAGCATATCATTCCAAAAGGTAACCTAAATCTTTCGGTAGGGTGCTATCAGCTTTAATAGTATCTAAAATGGGTCAATATCGGGTTTAATGCGCTCACGGAAATAAAGAATTCTGTTCCAAAGAATCACCAAAGGAACACATTTAAAAACGTTTTACGCGAATGACATTCTGCTCGCTGATGCGTTATTTTCGAGAAATAACAATAATTACGTTCAGATAGGAATACCATTATATGACCGGCTGCTTAGTCGCCGCATTGTTGGGTCACGCCCACTTTTCTTGCGGGAGACGCCCACATCTTGGCGCGAAATTAACCGCCTCGGTTTGGGTAAGTTCAGGTAAGCTATTTTAGGTGGATTTGTGTTATTTTAGGCTAGTTTAATTAACTAACCTAACATAACCTACCCTAACCTCACCCATCGTTACGTCAATACCTTATTACAGCATATTTACGTGTCCGTTCCTTCACTTTTATATACGACGTTCCCATAACTTCAAAGTTGAGTAATTTGAAAATTACGCAACGGCGAGTAAAATGCCCTTTATGTAAAACGTTCTTCAATGTGTTCATTTAGTGATTCTTGGAAACAGAATTTTCAATTTCCATGAGCGCATTAAACCCGACATTAACCCTAATTTTTTGTGTGTAAATTAATCTGGAAGTAGGATGTGATTACCAATTTAACCAGGTTCACAATAAATAAAACTTCACTGGCATTGTTAACATTTTGATCTCTCCTTTATGTTGAAATTAGCAAGTAGTAAGCTTAGAACCTACAATGCTCAGCATGAAAGCTAGTTTGGACTGCAGACTGTAAAACTTGTGTACTGTATATTGTATGCATTTTCAGAATAGCTTTTTTTTCTTATGTAGCCTATCTTATCTGAAATTTTTAGAATAACTCATAATCACTTTCTACCTTGTAGCTAAATGTCAAGGTGAGAGAAGACAAGAGAGATGCAAAATCTTGTCGATGATTTTCCATTATTAAATGCTACTTTTTATGGCAATCATCTTTTGAAAACGACACTGTTCTAAGCATCCGTGGAAATGTATTTTTATAGATATCTAACTGTTCTTCTCTGCTTGCCATTTATGCTGCAATTAATATTTTTGAGATACCAGGTTCAAATTCATGCTGCTTATCATAATTTTATTGTGAGTGCTTCAAAAATGTCACGTGAAGCAACAAAGCCATGTTTCAAGAAAGCATGTCTAATGTTTATGTCAATGATTGTATTAGTATTTTGCCCTCCTTTTTTGTTTTTTAATAGAAGTAAAATGAGTTTGGTTCCACTAAGGAATACATACAAGCAAAAAGGAAATTTAGAACATTCTCCAGAGGCGTTTTTCCAGTCGTAATCTCTCAGTGATCGAGTAACCCTCGGAGTTACGCGGGTTACTCGATCCGTCAAAAACAGTGTTTCCAAAGGTGATCCGTCGCCGAGATTGCTTCTAGAAACACAGGTTAGTGTCACCCGAGTAACTTTCTCTGTAACCTCGTTTTGAAAAGGATTATTACCGGGTTGGGTTATGACGTCACAAATGTTTGCAAACAAATTTTAGGCGGGCTGTCGCTAACGAAGTAGCATGTGTGTATGTAATTAAAAATTAATGAGCAAATAGGATGAAATTGTAAGATGTGTGTATAGTGTTTAGTATTTTAGCCTATTGTGTAAAGTTTTTAGCATAAAAATGAAAAGTTATATAAAATTTACATTGAACACAGTGTATTTGATGTAAAGCTAGGGGCAGTTAATAGGCATCAAAATACAAGTATTTTTTCTTATTCATAAACTTTTCATGCAGGTAATAGTATTACATTAATTAATATATACATATTCAAACTTTTTGTAATGAATTAAGTTTGTAAATAGCTTTTTACTCAGTTATTACTGGCTGAACTAACTATCCTATTGATTTTGATTGTTGTGGTACTAGATAAAAGTGTCTAGTTATTTATCGTTCATTCTTCTCTCATAATGGATAATGATGTCATGTAAAAATACAAGTTCAACTAGCTATGTGAATATAGTTGTATAGGAATATTTTCTTGCAATGCAATTAATGGTGCATTTGGTCAACACGTTTACTTGCAATACAATTTAGTCGAGCTAACATTGAAACTAAGTTAGGATTGAGATATGAATATTGCTTTCTTTATAATAAGGGATAATATTTAGTTGTTCATGATTTTATTCTTATTTTGCTTGCTTAATTTTTTCTTCCAAATGCATTCTCAATTTGTCTTTTTTGGCAACAATTTAGTTAGTTAAGTGTGGGACATCTTTGTTTAATGTTCTTCATCTGTTACTGAAAGATCCATTTGAAAAATAACTTCATCATAGCTTTGAAATTTTATGGAAATGTTTTAAAATATCTTTCATCTGATATGTTACTCTATATAATCAAATAGTAGATGATAACAAACATGCTGAGTGTAAATTGACACTATTATCATGTATTGGAAAAAATCATGTTAGCTTCAAAAATTGTGGATAGTTCTTTGTAAAAATGTCAAAATAAGGTACTATGCTCATTTTTGCCAATTTTGAAGAACTTTTAGAAAATTTTACAATTATATTTCAAAGAGAACACCATTTATGATTGAGTATCCAAAATGAATCGAATAGTAAGTCAATTGAAACATTTATTGAGTTCTTTCATAGTGGCTATTGAGCTGTTCACACTGAGTTATAATTTAGAAAAAAGCAAATAACTTGTATGTTAAATAACCTTGTCATGTTAACTCAAACTTTATACTCAATTCAGTCATAATGATGCAGTCTCATCTCCTTGCCTAATAGCCAAAATACTGATAAATGTTTGGTGAAAGCATTTAGTATGTTCAGCTGATTAAATGTATTTGTGCTGTACTTTAATACATTAATTCTCTAAGCTTGACGTATACTCAGAAATTTTTAATTCAGTAATAGTTATTTTGCATCATTCTAAAATGTAAAAAACCAATGGCATTCAGTAGCTGCTAGTTTAACCTTATATAAATTAATACTTTTTTATATAGATGTTTCTTCTTCTACTGATTCTTCTTTCTTGCACTTTATTTTTGTACTCGTATTATTGTTATTACAACCACCATCACTAAGCGGGCTCTGACATGTGGTAGTCACTAATATCAGGCCAAGAAAG
>JACJUY010005094.1:3496-35412 GCA_014220935.1 Platorchestia sp. MABIK
TGCGCATTTTAGAATCCCTTCACATTGCAAAAGAGAAGCCGCTTTTAAATAATGCTAATAGTTCATATCCTATAGAAATTTTTGTATAGATTTTTTTCTCTCCCCCTATTTTTGTCACGAACTAACCACATTTGGTTTTTATTTTTTCAGACTTACTGAAGATGGAGCTGGTCTCCGAAACGTTTAAAATTGACTAATTCAGATATTTTATATTTAGCTTCGTAATTTCATATTATAAATGTTACCTATCCGTGCTGTATTCTTCGTCTTTAAATTCTTAATGATAGTCCGCCTAAGGAGTGTAAATTTTACTGAATTCTAGGTTCTTCACCACTCTGATGGCTCTTTTTTGCAGCGTAAAAATTTTATTTGTTTTATTTTTATCGGTACCGTTCCATGCTTCTATTCGGTATTGCAAGTATGGTGAAATGAGCTTTCGGTAGAGCATTTGTAAGGCTGATTCAGGGAGGAAATTTTTGACTTTATTTAGGATTCCGATGGATTTTGATAATTCGGAACCAATGTGAGCGATGTGCTCTTTGAAGGTCAGATGTTTATCTATTATGATGCCCAGAAATTTACATGAGTTGGTTTCTTCGATTTCACCTTCGCCAATTTTAATGCGTGGGAGAGATATATTTTTAATGTATGCGAATGTAATATATTTTTTTTTCTCGATATTAAGGCTTATTTTATTAGCTTTAAGCCACGATGAAACCTTGTGGAGTTCATTATTTATACTCTCCGTAATCATAGCGGGATTTTGGTCAGGAAGGACCGCAGAAAGCGTGCTGTCATCGGCAAAAAGTATGAATTTGAAAAATGATGTAGATTTAATATCATTGATAAAATCAGAAATAGAAGAGGCCCAAGAACAGATCCTTGTGGAACTCCATGGCTAATTGTCAGTGGGTCCGATTTTGCGTCGTCAATGACAACGTATTGCTTCCGATTTGTTAGGTATGATCTGAACAAATCATGGGCAACTCCTCGAATGCCATAACAGTGTAGTTTCGAGAGTAATATGTTATGGTCCACACAATCGAATGCTTTTCGAAAGTCAAGAAAAACAGAGAAGACAGGCTTTCCTTCATCTATATTTGAATAAAGGAATTGTAAATGATTTAATATTGCCTGTGTTGTTGATTTTTTTTACAACGAAAGCCGAATTGTTCATCAAAGAGAAATGATTTTTGTTCAAAATGAGAGTAAACTTTCTTATTCACAATTTTTTCGAATACCTTGCTAATAATTGGTAGCACGGAGATACGTTGATAATTGTTTACACAGTATTTTTCACCATTTTTAAAGATAGGGGTTACTCCAGCAACTTTGAAGGAGTTCGGGAAAGTGCCTAGGAGGAGAGACTGGTTAAAAATATTGGATATCAGCGGGGCGACAATATCTGCAATAATTTTAATTACTTTTATCGGGAACGTTTATAACCCCCTCGATTCATTTTTCAAGTTGTTTATGCACACAATTACGTCGGAAGAGTTGGTAGGCGTAAAGAAAAAGGAGTTGTGTTCTCGAAGATGATCCATGTATTCCAAGTGATCCGTAGGTTCACTAGGAATACCATCAGCTATAGTTTTCCTTACGTGTACGAAGAAATCGTTAAAGAGATTTGCAATTTCTTTCTTTTCATGATATTTTACATTATCTTGAACATTTTCAATAAACTTTTTATCGGCGTTATTCGGTTTTCAGCAAGAGTTAAGGAGGCGCCAAGTCTTTTTAACGTCAGCTTTAAATTGAGTAAACTTGAGCGTAAAGTAGCTCTTTTTTGATGTTCTTATCTGGTTTGTCACGTAGTTTCTGAATCGGTTATATGTTTCTCTAGATATTCGCCCTTCGCAAAGGAGGGCTAGGTACGCTTGACGTTTCTTTATATTTATTACGATGTCTCCAGTAATCCAGGGCTTTTGATTATATTTCGGGGTAACTGTACGAGTTACAATTGGGCAACATTGATTGTATGAGGTCATTGCAGTTTCAGTCAAATTTACTACTGCTTCATCAATGCTCGTTGCATTATTGTGTTGAGAGAGGTGCAATGTTGGCATTGATTCTTCTAGAACGGTGCGCATTTCTTCTGAATATTATTCATTTACTTTACGATATGAGTAAGTTTCAGCCCGTGGTTCGGTGCAAGCAATATAGACGTTTTTCTTAATAAGAAAAACTGGAAAATGATCCGATAAGTCAGAAGTAATTATTCCAGCAAGAAAATCAGTTGGGTCTGTCATAAAGATATTGTCGAGCAGCGTTGCACATTCTGAGGATATTCGAGTAGGCCTTGTGATGATCGGAAAGAAGGATTTAGACTGAAAGGCATTTAGGAAATTAGAGATTGGCTCATAGCTTTCATGTTTCAGTAAATCATAATTGAAGTCACCGCATATTATTATGTCATTGTAAAAGAACCTGTTGAACTGAGAAATAATACGATTTAGCTCATTCAGGAAGGATATAGGACAGGCTGTAGGAGGCCTATACACCGTTCCAAGCACAATTCGTTTACCATCTCAAGACAATTCTACGAAGAGTGATTCTATATGATCACGATTCGTTTTTGCACTTGCTATGATTCTCGAGTCTGTGTGGTTAGATATATACGTACTGATGCCTCCGCCTCGTTTGTTTTTTCGTTGCGAATGGTAACTGTGATAATTTTCAAATCGAATCATGTCTTTGATTGAGTCATCTATCCAGCTTTCGGTGAAGCTAATCACGTCTCGGTTATACTTAAGTTTAGTAATAGTACATTGTATCTCTTCCATTTTTGGATAGAGTGACCTACAGTTCAAACACAGGAGTGAGAAATCCTGGCGAGTTATTCGTATAGTTTCATTGAATTTTGATATATTAGTATACCTACACTCTTGAAAGTCTTTAGGTTTGGATATAGTCTGTTCAAACGATTGAGATCTGGATCGATTTCATCGAATCCATCAGCGTGATCAGTCATTTAAAATTAGTAAACAGTGAGCAGTAAGTAATACATGACTTAAAAACGAAATACAGAGTAGAAATTAAAAGGATGTTCCTGTCTAAAAACTAGCTTAGGAAGTATGAGGGAATAGAGTAAAAAAAATCAAGTGCGATTTCGTGAGTACACATATACTCACTCCATGAGCGAATAATATTGGAGTTCAATATCACAACACTGGCTGGTGCGTACAAATTGCTGAGGACGTTGTTCACAAAGTTTACATACAACAGGTAATAAGTTTTTAAAAATTTTGACGACAACGACTTAATCAGCTAATATGGTTCACAAGTAATATTAACTTTAGTGGTAAAAAAATATTTCATACAAATAATGTAGGAAAGCGAACAAGGTGGAAATATAAATTTTTTAATAACATTGGTAGGTAAAAATTCCTGATGTTGTTACAAAGTTCACAAACAGCTGTCATAAATGTTTAAATACATGTGTTATTCATTTGCCAAGATTGAGGTGAAACTGATATCTAATTGAGGTGAGACTGACATGATATCTAATTGAGGTGATCACCCAATTAAGCCAAGTCGACTTAACGGATGAAAAAAATCAGCTTAGCAGACTGCTGTACAAACTAAACCTTTCACAAATGATTAAAGAACCGACTCGCGTTACAAGAGTCTCTAAAACTCTCCTCGATCTGGCAATCACAAACAAAAATACGGCAATATTTAGTACAGTTATATCATTCTCTGTTTCCGATCATCACTCTGTAGAATGTCAAATTAATATTGCAAAGGAAAGACAAAACTATCGTTCCATGACTTACCGCTTGAAAAGTCAATATTCACCGGAACTGTTTCATGAAAAACTCCTAAACAGGTTCACCGAATTTCAAAGTATGATGCAATCTGACGATGAGGACATTCAAGTTCTTATCTTTAACGAAAACTTTACAGCAACTCTCGATGAATGCGCACCTTATATCACCAAAAAAACTAAGCCAAGACGCACTGTGTGAATCACTAACGAAATCAAAGAACTGAGCAGAGTAAAGAAAATTTACTTGCGGGAGTATAAAGAAAATTGGTCGAACAGTACTTTATACAAAAGATATAAAGAACTTGGAAAGATTCTTCGGAAGAAAATCACGCAAGCAAAACAAACTCATTTTCACCAAGAACTATTCAAGGCAAAAAATAACCCACAACGTCCATGGGAAATTATTAGTGAGGTGGCACAATATAAAAATTCAGACCGCAAAAGTAATTTTGAAAATCCTTTGGAAAAAGCCACTGAGTTCAATACATTCTTTTCAAACATAGGTGCACAAGTCTTCAGTGAAGTAAAAAAAACAGTCCGGGGCAACTGTCAGTTGAGAGTTCGTACCCTCCTAAACTTTCAAAGGCTGGTGCCGTGTGGAGGCCACGTCCTGTCGATTTACCAGAGTTACGGACTATTTTGTACTCATTGTAGAACACGAAAGCAGTCGGACATGATGGAATCAACCTTCACTACATCAAAGACAGTTTTCCAGTCACAGCACTACTGATTCGTTTGATTATCAACACATCAATAGCAACTGATAAGTTTCCAAACCAATGGAAACTCTCCATAATTAGACCATTGCATAAAACTGGTGACATAAATACAGCGTAAAATTACAGGCCCATTAGCCTTTAACCTGTCCTGTCCAAAATATTGGAAAAAGTAGTAACGAATCAACTGTCATCTCAATTGGACGATTCAAATTTACTTCATCGAAATCAACATGCCTATAGGAAGAAGACTAGCACTCAAGACGCTCTGCTCAATATCACTGAAAAAATATACAGCGATATTGACCAAAAAAATTTAACACTTTTGCTGCTACTCGATCTTTCTAAAGCATTCGACAGCGTCGAACATGATCAACTCCTACGAAAAATACTGAACTTAGGAGTTGATACGCATTGGTTTAAAAGCCATCTATCAAATCGATCTCATGCAGTCCTCTTAGATAACAAGTTGTCCCCATTCCTTCAAAATAACTTTGGTGTTCCTCAAGGATTCATTGGGTCCGCTATTGTTTTCTATTTTCATTAACGATTTCCCTCCAATGCCTTTTAACACTTGAATCTCTATGTATGCTGATGATGTCCAAATTGCAATGACAAGCTCTGTAGCAGAAATACCACAGACGAAAAATGGAGCTGAAGCCCTATTGATCAGCCTCAAGTCATGGTATGACCAAAATGGTCTCAAGCTAAACGCGAGTAAAACACAATTCATTGTTTATGGGTCAAAAGAAAAAATAAATAATATTCGAAATCTGGATCTAACTCTTACGGTTGGAAATTATAAAATTCACTCATCAGAAGAAGTAAAAAATTTGGGCGTTTGGTTCGATAGAGACATGTCCTTCAAATCCCACGTTGATAAAACCTGTAACACAATTCACGGGACTTTAATGTTTTTTAATCGTATAAAAAGTATGCTTGACGAAGAATCTAGATTATTGGCCATCCAATCCATGGCCTTATCACGTATTGACTATTGCAGCCTGGTATGGGGAGATATACCGAAATTTCTTCAAAAAGATCTACAAAAGTGCATGAATTTTGCAGATAAGGTTGTATGCAAAGGTAAATTCAAAAAGAATGATCACGTAACACCTCTCCTGAATAAGCTCGGCTGGGCTCCTATTCAGGAGAGGTTTCTAGCGCACAAAGCCCAAAACGTATTCTCCTCTTTCTATCTTCCTCATGGCAATGCTGAAGTAGTGAAAGTCCATTCCCCTACCGTCACCAACCTAAAGCCGAATAGGAGACGTGATGTCTTAATCAAATACCGTTCATCTAACATCGGGCGGAAAGCTCTGTCAGTATCAGGCGCCTTACTGTGGAATAAACTTCCCAGAGCATCAAAACCCCTCAAACACTTAGAGAATTCAAAACTAAAATAGCTCTCTATCTTGCGTCTACACAGTAAGTGTAAACTGCAGTACGTACTGGAAAAGAAGTCAGGAATTTTTAGTACAAGTTATCTTACCTTTTCATTACATCATACAACAATCAAAACCTTTCTGTATTATGCATATGCAATATGATTGACTACTTGTATGCGAATATTAAGTACATGTATGTACTCACATGTGACGCTCCTATGTGTGTCTATGTGTATATATGTGTATGGATATATATATGTACGTGTATGTGTGTATATATATATATATATGTAGAACTTATTCCCATCCTAAAATGCTCTAGTTAATATTGTGTGACAATGTGCCGTCCATTACACTCTTTGAGTATACTTTGGCCACACTATTATAGGTTGTTCTGACTCTCTCGTTTTGTCCCAGCAATGTTGAAAATGTTATGGTTGGCATTGTACAACGATCCGATTCATCTATTTGAATCCGGTGAACTTTTTTATGCCAAAGCTAGTAGCATATGAAGTTTGATATTTGTGTTACTGAAAAATCTTTCATTTTATCCCAACCAGTTATTTTATCTTACTATAGTTGATACGAAAAGTGCAAAACTGCCTCTAACATCAACCTCGCAGTCTAGAACGCAAATTAATTCGGATCTACCTATTTTACTTTCAACCATAATCCCTCATTTCACTAGGTCCAACGTTCGTAAGCTCAAATTTCAATATGGGAGTGCACTAACCAGTGTTTTTAACAACACATCACATGCACAATGTTTTCTCGACCACTTGTAATAAAATCCACTGTTAAAATCAGACCAACGCAACGAAGGGGAGGCATTTTCTACGTACTTTTCTCCCAACCATTTGTTTCAAAAATTAACTGGTATAAGTATTACGATCCCAAATGTAGATATCAAGTCATGGTTTAAATTTTGAGATTTTTGAAAGCATTTTTAGCTCATATTAAAACATTTGAACATGCAACGTAGTTCATTTGCAATTTTTACTTTCCAACGCTCGTGTGTGCATTAAGACGAAATCATTTTCGGTGGCTAACTTTTCGTATTGTTCCAGCTATGCAGCAAATATTATGGACTTATGATCCAATATGCGCGCACCCCAACAAGAGTGTTTTCAACTATGTGTCACAGGGATTTTGTTTTGTTTTCTCAGTCATTCACATTCATTTTGCATTTTCAAAACCAAATTAATTACTGCAAAGAGGGAAAGGATGTTAATGTGAGGGTGTTTTAGCATCTTCTTTCCCTTTTTTCGTTCTTGATTAAAACATTTTTAAAAAAGGCCACGGATTTGACGAATGTCTTAACTTTAAAGAACAGCATTTTTTAATCTTCTCATTCTAGTCTCAAATTGCTCTTGATGACAACGCTATTTTGGATAGTTAACTTTCTGTACGGTTCCACCTATGTTGAAAATGTTACGGCGAGCAATGTACAACAATACTTTTCATGTCCTTGACTCTGATGAACTCTTTGCGCCAGTACTATTAGCGTAAGTAAGAAATATCATAACCATTCTCTGTTTTGTTATAGTGAATATTATATTCTTTCCGAGCTCACCACTTGGCATACTGTATGATGCATCAGTGTGAAAAATTTTCCAAAATCCCGATTATCGACCTCATAGTTCTAGACGCAAAATAAATCAAATCTGTTAATTTTACTTCCAACATCAATCCCTCACGCTCGTATCACTAGCTCCTACGTTCTTATGCTCATATTTTCAATACGAGTACGCACTAACGAGAGGGTTTTTCAGCAATGCACATGAATTATGTTTTCTCAGTCACTTGTATTTAAATGCATTACCAAAGTCTGACTACCGCAACGAAGAGGAACGCATTTTTTTTTTCATGCTTTTCTTCAAATCCTGTGTCAAGAATTATCATGGGTATTACGAAAACCATGTATAAATAGCAATTAAGGATTTAAATAATTTGTTTCAACACTAAACATGGGTATTACAATAACCATGTATGAATAACAATTAAGGGTCTCTATGCTAAGGTACTTGAATGCGTTTTTCGCTTTTATTTTCAATACATGTGCGCACGAATGAAAATGTTTTCAAATGAGCGTCGCTATGATCGTGTTCTCTTAGTTACTTATATTTAAATGCACTGTAAAAATCAGATTAGGGAAGGAAGGGAACTCATTCTTGTTGTTCTTTTCTGTCAATCATTTTTTGTTTCAAAATTTTACACGGGTATCACGATACCAATGTGTTATTATCATTTAGGGATGTTAAGGTTAAGGTGTTTTAAAAACCAATGGATCGACATTTCATGTTTGTACTTGATTGGAAATAAATGTTTTTTTTTCTTAGTGTCACATGGTAGTTCCGTTACCCTCCTTAAATCTCCTAGTTCCGACTTACTTTTACCTTGTCTTATTTGAGGTTGTCCACTCAATCCCGCCTGAACAACTACCATTGTATCACCCGGCGTCGAACTAAGTAACGATAACCTTTTGTCTTGTGATTACGGATTTGTCAGACTAATAAACTACGCCAGAAAAGGTCTCGTTACTATTCCCCCGAAGGTTAGCCCCAACGATTAAGTCTACGGGAGGTTTCTAAGATAACCATTGAAACTCCCTCATTACCACCTGACTGTAATATCTTCCTCGTGTGCCATTACTATCCGCGATTTTTACAATAGAACGGCATTTATCCCAGTTGTGTTTTCTTACTCTGTCGTGTTCGTTGGTACCTCATGCACTCTCTTCGGGCATTGATATTCAAAGTCTTTAGATATTCACAGTCGGCCCGGAGCGCAAAGTAGCCTGAGGGAGAACACCACAACTTCCTCATCCTCCCTCCTCGACCACCCCAGAACTAAGTTGGCGTTTACGAATTGTCCAAGTGCAGCACCTCCACTCGCAACGAAAGGCTGCGATGGTGGCTACAAAACCGGTGTATCGATATCAACTTCCATGTTGGAGGGTATGGTCGCAATCGCCAATGATCGTTTGCAAAGGGGATTTCATCAAGAGATATCACCCTTTCGCTCTGATGGTACTCTAGAAGTACCAAATCGGTCGATAATTTCGATTTGAGGGGAAAAGGCTTTCTATAGTACAGTGATAGTAATGTTAGGGTAGGACAATGAATAAATAGAAAAATTTGCTGTAATGAGAATTATTTAGGGAACTTACTGTGATACAATTGTTTGACCAGAACCTTTTGTTCATTCCTGATAGCTTCATGCAAGAAAAACTTATGGCACGTATTTTGTATTTTAGTTTTTATGTTTTTATTTCCGTTTACCGAAGAATCAATGTTAAAAATTGACCACACTAATTGAGAAAACATTTTTTAGGTATCGGGAGGATTATTCATTCAAAATATCTCGAAATGGCGCAAAATTTCTTGATTGGAAAAGACCATCAATTTCAACGACAGAATATCATCTACGGTAAGGCAATTTTAAGAGTACTTCAGAGTGCTGATAATTTCATGCCTCGAATGTTTTTGCCTGCAGTTATGAAGTTCTACTGAAAAGGTTAAGTTAATTTCATCCCCACGTCAAACGAACATTTCTTTTGGTTGCCTTCCGGCAAGATGATTTTTTCATTCTCGACTCACGCAGTCCCAAACTCCGTAATCAAGCGTGTTGTTGCGCTGAAGTGAAAGTAGAGTTAAGGCACCACTGTGTTCCACAGTGTTTGAGTAACTCCCCTCCCACCCGCGGCTTTCCTTAGTCGTGGTTGACTAATGAAACATAGGGGCGGGACTAGCCTCCCTCAGAGAGTATAGGAAAACATGACTGCAGGGAAGGGTCAGAGAAAAGTTCAACTAGGATCAGAATCAGAGTCGGTTACCAATTAGTTCAGTGCCACCTCCATTTAGTCCAGAGTCAAACATGGAAGCACCTTGGTTAATGTGGCCCTGCTCTTCACCGGGACACACAAGCTCTCCCATGACAGGGTTTGGAAGGGAGCATTCTATTGATCTCATGTTGATTCCCTACTTAGAAGATCCTTAAAAGAGCATCCTCAGGGCTTAAGATTGCAAATGTTCCCTTTAGTTGAATTCCACAAAAATTTTACGACAATTTACTCGTAATGATGTTAAATATAGAATCATGAAAACTTTTTCCTATTGTCATTAAACTTTCAAAATGTCATCTTATTTGCAATCTGTACCATAAAATGCAGTTAGTGTTCGAAGCCGCGTCTTAAATAAAATAAAGTACCAAAATATTGCAAAGAAAGACCCATGACAGACATGCAATACATCTTAACCGTTAAATAAGAAACGCGGCTTCACCTTAGAGTTACGTTCGTAAACACACGAAGTAACACAACGTGTGGGTCCTATTCTATTTGGCAATAATTAGTTTGCCTTAAACTGTCATAAAGCGACAGAATGCATCAACCCATATGTAGGGGCAACGCTGCCGGCCTTCCGCACTTCTTCCCGGTGACGTCGTAAAATATAGATAAATCTCCTATTTAGCCTGAGATGTTTCACCGCTTAGCACCTTTTTTTGTGATCATGGAGAGAGCCTTCTGTAGTCGCTTTCCAACGTGTTATTACTTTTTTATTGTGGCTCACGTAGTTTTATGCCCTGTCTATAATTTGCTTCTTTGTTTATTCTAAACTTGAACCTTAGAACCCTGGTGAACTTAACTGTGTAAGCTCTGGATAGTGTCACCATTTCTGACGAGTAAGTTGTCTACATCTTTCATTTTTTTTGTGGTGTGAGGAGCTGAGAGTAAGGTAGGCGTTCTTTGTGTTGAGAGTAAATATTTGTTATGTTAAGTACCATCATTTTTCCGGTTCATTGCCGTTCCGCTTTCAGCTCTTACTACTGTCTACGTCAATTTGATCTTATTTCACAATCTTCTTTCTCAGTTAATTGTACCTGTGTCCTTTCTACATAGGTTCCGCGTTACCTCAACTCTATGCCAGGTGGTGCCTTTTTCCTTTCTCTCTTTGGATCGCCTTTGCTGCGGATGGGTAGGCTTGGACTGGCTGGTAGTTTGGTCTAATCTAGTTATCATTTTTTGCCTACTGCTTTGTGGCTTGCTTAATGTATATTTTTCTACTGCAATTGTTTCTAAATGCCCCATTTGCCGTTCCTGGCTACAGAGTTCTGTCATGAGTTTGAAGCCAGCTACCGTTAGACCTGCTCGTGAGATTTTCCCTCGCCGATAATTCGAGGTTGACCTTAGCTAGCCGGTATAAGTGTTAAAATGGTACGTTTGTCCGCAGACTGGACTTACCTTGTGCCACGGGGAGCCACGCTCGAGTGTGTTTTTTGCTTGTCTTGTCTACTCTAACTAGCTCACTCGCTAGCTTGTTGCACCTGCGTGCCCTATCCTGCTCACAGGTCCTGGGTTCGCTATCCTGCTCACGGGTCCTGCGTGCCCTATCCTGCTCACGGGTCCCGCGTGCCCTATCCTGCTCACGGGTCCTGCGTGCCTTATCCTGCTCACGGGTCCTNATCCTGCTCACGGGTCCTGCGTTTGCTATCCTGCTCACGGGTCCTGCGTTTGCTATCCTGCTCACGGGTCCTGCGTTTGCTATCCTGCTCACGGGTCCTGCGTTTGCTATCCTGCTCAAGGGTCCTGCGTTTGCTATCCTGCTCAAGGGTCCTGCGTTTGCTATCCTGTCACGTATCCTGTGGCCAATGCTGTACTCGGCCACCATCACGGTTCTCCACCTGCATCATACATTGCCTACTGTAAGTTAAGATATACATTTTTTTTCTTTATGCAATCAATAAACCTATTGGTTGTTATCGTGCTTCAATTCCCGAGGCGGTCGGAGTGCCGAGAGTGTTATTGCCCGACATCCATATAACTAGAGCTTTACAGAATCCTTCCGTCGCTTGGCCCTGACACTTGATGTCTAATGCACTTGAAAGGTGTTACGGCATTCGCTGACATCACCCTTGGAATACGCTTGCACATTTACGAATAGAGGAAACCTGCACAACTGGATGAACAGAGTCTCGGTCACAGTAGACGACTATGACAACATGAATGGTAAGGTAAATAATGAACGAACTGTTTAAAAACATTTTATTTTACTTTTCGGCTTTGTTTGGTCAACAGAACAAACGCATGCCTGATCAAAGGCTGACAATAAATAAATGACAAATATTTCTCGGTTTAAAAATATACATTACTAACATTTAATCGCCGGATGTAATGCAAATAAAATTTAAAGTCAGCACCTATAACAAAAAAAAAGACCTCAAAGTAAAAAATTAATTATATTAAGTATCACAGACAGATTGATAAAACTTGTAAATATTGCTCACGAATCTTCCTCCCTGCAATACAGCAGTCATCACCAGAATGAAGAACTCAATACAGCTCAGTCTAAGGAGCATCTTCTTCCGGCCCTGAAGCAGCGAAGTGATGAACGCAGGCCTTGCACAAGAATAAGTCAGCTACAGATTTTTAAAACAAAAGAAAGACATAAAATCAAAATGGCAAAAAGTTACAACCACAAAACTCACCGCGCAACAGGCAAGCTTTGCCAACTCAGTAGTGAGGCGCTACAGATAGTACTGAAGAATGCTAATTAAAGGAACCCAATGCGCATTGTTAAGGACATCCATCCTATCAAATTAACCTCAAATAAAATTCATGCTTCATACAAATAAACCAAGGAATGTTAGTTCGTCGGTAGAAGATGATGCGCATCACATGAGAAGTAACGCAAGCAACAATTTCAAATTCACCAAATGAGTAACCTGAAGTAAAAACCAAATTGCGACTCTACTGCCGAGACACAAATTGCATCAACACGTTCCTGTAGGTTTAGTACTGGAAAACTACGGAAAGAATTCTGCAGTAGGCTTTAAAGTCATTTGCAGAGCTGTGTTGCTCGGGGAAGCGACGCAATTTCGACACATGACACGAGCTTCCCAAGGGAAGTTTGAGCGTGGATGACTAATACCCATAAAATAAGGGCCTTACAGAGATACACACGCTGAAAAGCATCATTCCCTTCATAGCAAAATTACAATAATTTATCAAAGAGATAAAAAATAACTTTTCAAATTACTGCACAGGGAGACACCATGAAGGAATAATGTACTTTATTTACCTCGTTAGTGCAAAATCCATAGTATAATGGTATATACCAAGCCCTTTTCTCTTTTTAGTAGAAAGTGGCTGAGTATCATTGACATGATACTCTTACAGGGAATGATACTCTTACAGGGAAAATTCAGAGTACAAATTTAATAATTTTAGATTATTTTTGGGATGACAAAAAAGATTAGTGGTTACTGCAGGAAAGAGGACTAGTAGGGAGAATGGCTAAAAATTCCATCAGGCGCCTCCACTATAATCAGTGAACAAGGAAAATACTTGCAGGTTTTCATAAAAGAATGAAGACACAACCAGCCTAGACGGACGGCCGAAGGTCATCCACAATTGTTCCACGATTCACTTCAAAAACGGCGTCCCAGCGCCCTAAGAACCGTATAGTATTCTGGTAAACATAAAGTTACAAGTCAAAATAATGTCCACATCATTGTGACATGCATCAATGCTGAGAACTCCACAGAGTCAATCCTGGAATGTCCAACATTCGCTGCACCACAACCACAAGACAAGACAAGATGAGAGATATCAAAATGGAGGCATTGCGTAATAGCTAAACGGACCATATAGGCACTTACTAATGAAATATCTTTTACCATGAACACGTTTCAACCGAATCGCTCTTTGCTCAGACATGTATTTACCACTTTGGTATGGAGAGGAATACGTTGAAGCTTGACTTTCATCACGAATTATGAATGCATTTACTTTGGTCCAGTTTTATTACACACATCAATTTGTACAGCACTCGTCTCGAGTTCTTCATTAGTTTACTATTTCCGTTTGCTTCATTTACATTTTTCCTGTATCATAGATATTAGATTTATCAGACGAGAATTGTGCCGCTTCCACTTTCTCCGTATCTATCTTTTCTCTTCGCACTTTTCAAGACAGAATAGCAATTTCTTCATCACAATCTGGATTACATTGTGGCAGAGAGAATAATGGAAACATGCACCTCGTTCAACTGCATAGTTCTTTCTCCACGTGATAATCGGGTCGATCAGGACTCTTTACGGCTTATATTCTCCTTCTTTCTTCTCTTCTCCCAACCATTATTAGCGTTAAGACATTCTGGATAAAATTTTTTTTTAGGTGTTGGAAAATATCCCAGACTAAGACTTTCTGCTCAACCCTCTTCATGATTTTACATCAGTACCATTAGATTAGATTCTTGTTTAAGCCTCCCAAACCGCAACAAAGACAATCCAAAGAGGAAGGAGGAAGGTACTATTCAGTATGAACTTGAGGGAACGCAGAAGAAATGCGCAAGGTGCACAGAAACTGCCAGTTAAGAAAGATATTCATGAAACAACATAAAAGTTGAAAAATAAAGTTTTAAGTGCTGAAAAACAGACAGCAGTGTACCGATAAAAAAAATGATCCGTAATAAAACAAGAAACCTACTGTACTTTAACAAAAGGAAGGCCTACCTCCTCTTTATCTCAAGACCTCACATATTCCCCCTGCGAGCGCTAATTCTCATGGATACGATAGTTGAATCCCCCTGAGGGGAAAATTGATCTGTAACAAAACAAAAACCTATTATTTTTCAATACAAGGAAGATCTACCTAACCTTAAGTTCAGGACCTCCACTGCATTCAGGACCTCAGGACATGCAGTCCTACTTACCCGAGATACCGTGAAGTCGACAGTTGTTCCGCAAATCAAACCCTTACCTTTGAATCCTAATTGGAATCCAGGGTCATGCAGATCACAAATTACTTAGGCTTTTTCTGGAATTTTCTTCAATTTCATTAAAAATAGGAGAGCAAAAATCACTGATAAAAATTTCATTATACTGAGAACGTTTCGGGCTAAAACCCATCATCAGCTCATGAAAAGAATCTGACATATATCACTGAAATAGAAATGAACATAGATGTAGAAACAGACAAACACAACTAAAGGAAAACAAAATAAAAAAGTAATAGTAATAAAGCACTCAATAACCAGTTGAGTTCATATCCACTTAGCATTATAGGTTCTTAGTTGTGTTTCGTGTTGCTTACTGCATTTTTACTTTTTTATTTTATTTTCCTTTAGTTGTCGTGTTTGTCTGTTTCTACATCTATGTTCATTTCTATTTCAGTGATATATGTCAGATTCTTTTAATGAGCTGATGATGGGTTTTAGCCCGAAACGTTCTCAGTATAATGAAATTTTTATCAGTGATTTTTACTTAGGCTTTTAGAGCCATCTCATCCATGGAAGTTCAATACTTAGTGTTCATGTTTTACACTTTTTCCGCTATAAAACCAAAGTGTTTGTAGGAATTTAATTGACCACTTTTTAGTTTTCCTCATTTTGTTGGCCAAACTGTACATTAAAGTTGAATGCTAAACAGCCAAATGGCAATTTTTCCATAGCGTGACGTTTAATTATCTTTCACTCACTTCGACTGTAAGCCAGAGTTCCCCTGTTATTTATAACTGTCAGTCCTGCACATAATTCTCCCCACTTATCTCATTTCCATACACCTTCCGCTAGTCAGATATTCTCGTAATTATTCACTGTCGGCATTCTTCTTGATGGTCTCAAAAAAGTTGACACGGGTGTATAATTCGAGTAATATTATTCACGTTCTTAATGAGTTCACATTATTTAAAATAAACTACTACGCTCCTAAGAGTTGGCTTTCCTCCGCCTTCAGCCAGAAGTAGGTCGCATTTTTTGTTAAGACGCGAGTGTTGGGTTACAGCGATCAAAGTTCAAGTTTCTTAGGTCCTTCACTTCACTGCGTAGTCAGGTTACCTCAAAGTTTTTTTGAATTCATTAAAGAGCCCTTGGGTATTGAACCCCTGACTCCACACATAAAACTTGCCAATGAACTTGCCCTACAATACCTCAGCTTTCCTCAAGGCAAAATCATAACTCAACCATCCTCGGTAGAATGTTTCCATCGAGTCTATACTAAAACAAAAAAGTTCCAACAGATATATATCTCAGCTTTAACAATCAGGACTTTCTTCATCATAAATTCTCAAATGGCCAGGCCTCTTTTTGGCTTTCCTGGGCTTGGAAACCACTGCACGCAACTCGGACGCAGGCTTGGATTTGAGCAGTGGGAGCGGCTGACTATCAGCGTCAGTAACTGACGCTGACGCCCCGCTTGCTACTTCAGAGCTGACAGTGCTCACGCTCGCAGCTGAGGCAGCTTTATCCCCCGAGGGTTGAGGTGCTACAGGCTTCTGCTTCGTGGAAGACTTGGACCGAAGTGCGCTTTTGTCAGGCTGTACGGAAGTCTTATGAGGCTGCACCTGCTGGAGCGGTTTCTGCTGTTCCTTGCCCAGCCCCTGCTGGGACGGCTGTCTGGAATACAATAGCTGCTGCTGCTCCTGATGCCTGGACATAGCCTGCGGTTTCTGTAGTTTAGAATATGACAGCGGTTGCTGTGCATGCTGGCCTGACACAGTTGACTGATGCTGCAGCTGCGGAGAAAATTGCTGCAGTCTCGTCTCTTCATCAGACTGTTCGAGTTCCGGGGGATCGGCGTCTATAGCGGAGTCGTGGTCACTGGCAGCTCGAAGGTGGTCTTCACTGCCCATCTGCTTCCGACCCACAGACCGCGCGCTGCAAGCAGATTCAAGAGTCAATCAGAACAGAATCAAGCACTGTTTATAAGTACAGAAAGAATAGTCAATTTTTTTCCAGCTTTTTCAAAGAGAAATCCGCTTGGACAATTCATAAACCTATTATCATTCTAAATAAAAATACATATGATTGAACATTTGCTCCTAAAGGCCAGAAATATCATGAAAGGAAACTATCTGTGGCAGGAGTTTCAATAGCTAAACGAGCTAACTGTTTCACACGAAGATGAAAATTAAGCAAGTTTCTACAAAACCACAAATAGAACAGCAAAAATATAGTGGTTCTTTCTCCTCCAGAACACTAAAAATATGAGTTTAGCCCACAGAAACTATGGCGAAGCATTGAACACCATCACTTCACTGAAATATTTCACAAAATAAATACCGACTCAAATGAAACTAAAGTAATTGTCGAGATTCTAATCGTAGCTCTGCCGTGCGAGGCAATATGCAGGCTGTTTCAATACATTCAATACAGTTTTAAACTCCTACAGTAAAGAGCCTCTGCTAAAAAATTTCTTAAATCATTCAAACAACTAAAAGAATGTAATTATTAAGTAAATTTAATAAAACTATAATAAAACAAAGAGAGCTATGATATTGGGGATCCTCACATCCAAGGTAAATTGAGCACCTAAATGATGTACTAATTACTGCTCGAATCTTCCCAAGTCCGAATGCTTCAATACGGCTTCGGAGGAAGACGGGGTCGGGGCATCGCTTTGCCTGGGAGTCGTTAGAATACTGCTTCGGGCAGGGCCGCACGCTTCTCTTCGCGGTGCTTAGCCCTACCGACCTCGAAAAATCCTCGCGCCAGGGACGCCCCACAAACTGGAACAACTTTTTCTTGACGGAGACTTGTTTGGAACCCAAGGTGAGATCCCTTTTAAAAATGCCTGCTCTGTTTGTATTTTCTGGTAAAACTTGGTTAATTCACTAACCTGACCAATCTAGAGCCAAGGTAAATGTACCATGGGTGTCCATAATTGCTTGGATAGCACTCCACGAAAGTGGTTGGTACAAAATCACACATAATATACACACTAAAAATATAAGATAGTGAATGCCTTTCACAAAATGAATCATAAACTTTAAAATACATTCTAAAAACGTAAATTAAATGAGTAATTGACAAGATTACAGTCAGATTAGATGGTAGTTTAAATCTCTTAAAGCGCAACACATGCATTCCAAGAGCGGAAGGAAGAAGGCACTATTTAATCTGGACTTGAGAGAACGCCGAAGTTATGTAAAAGATGCATAAAAACATTAAGTTAAGAAAGAAGATTATGAAACAAGAAAAAGTACGTGCTAAGAAGGCGGACAACGGTAAACCAAAAAAAAGATGGTCCATAACAAGAAAAAACTATTCTATTCAACAAAACGACGGCCTACCTATTCTTTGGCTCGGGAAGTCCCATATTCCCCCTGGGTGTGTTAAATCCCACAGATAAAATAGTTACATCCCTCTGAGAAGAATATTACATTCAAAACTACAAACAGTTTACTCTAGTCATCTTCAATTGTGTAATAAAACACGATATTTATTGCAATTTCTGTCATCTACATCACCAGAATGCAACTGGTTACCAAACTATGTCTCCTTGGGGTTTATGGAGCTCACTTTTCCCAAGTCACTATAAGAACGGATAGCAGATCTTTTTCAGTGTTTCATTGGTCATGTGAAAAATCCTATTGGAAACAATTTTGGAAGGAAGGTCAGCTATATATTCTCTATAAACCATGAATCTATACCAAATAAGACTTGGTTTGAATAGAATGATCCATCTCCACCATCTTGATGTGGAGACGGATCTACAACCTATCTCCATATCTTTCCGACGTAATGCTCTTTTCCATCTTTGTGAGTAACTAGCAAGAAAGGCAGGCGATACATTTAGTTTATTAGTTTACTTTTTAGTTAGTTTAAGCCTCCCTATCCGCTACAAAGGCGATCCAAAGAGAGGAAGGAAGGAGGCACCATTTAGTATGGAGTTTAGGGAACGTGGAGTCTACGCAGAAAGGGCATAGAAACAGTAAGATGAGAAAGAAGTTCATGAAACAAGATCAAAGTTGAAGAAGAAAGTAGTAGGTGCTGAAAAACAGGACAGCAGTGAACCGAACAAAGTTGGTCCGTAACAAAACAATAACCTATTCTATTTCAACAAAAAGAAAGCCTACCTAACCTTAAGCTCGGGCCCTCACATTGTCCCCCTGGGAGCGCTAATTCACATGGAAACAATAGTTGGATCCCCCCGAGGGGGCAGGCGATACATTGAGCTATTTCGACTGCCATCCTGATGGGCTTGCTCGAAAATATTTTGCAGTGACGTACCCAGGAAATGATACAAAGACCTCAACACTCGCGTGCCATGAGTGTTATGATCGGTGTACGATGGCATGGTTACGTGACAGCTGCATGACTGCAAGCAAAACCTTGGTGATGACAGTCGAACTGGTTCAGTGTATCGCCAACTCACGGCGAGAAGAGCAGCTACAGATGCCACTCACCAGCTCAGAACCCTGAGCATGAGGGCGTGAGTGTGTGTGAGGTGGCTGCGCGTGAAGGGCTGCGGGTGGTAGCGCGCGTGCGCGTGTAGATCACAAAGTTGGTGTAGGAGAGAAGCTTCCAGACCGCACAACACTGCACCACCTGCGCAAGTATTTGACGATTTCAACAACATGCAGCGTTCATATCCCTCCAGGTGTTATTTATTATACGAGAGCTTTAAACACAAATATATTTCAGCTCCTTCGAATGAGTACACCGACTATACCTCTCAGTAAGTCACTCAATGGTTAACATCAATTGTATCATACATTAACAATAAGTAGAGAAGTGAAGGACCTGTATCAGTCACAATTAATAAGAAAAATGTTAATTGGCGCAACAGGAGGGCCAATGAATGGCAGAGGGGTTTACACTTCAAAAATAAGGCACAACTCGACATGTAACTGCTCCTAACTCAATGGTCCTCGATCTATATGTACATGCACATTACAATACCAACGCACAATGCTCAACCATAGCATAGGAAAATTGCTCAAGTGTGACTAAATTCTTGTTCCTTCGCTGCTTGATATCATTAACAGAGAAGCATTGCATGCTTTAAATATATATACGCACTACCTTGTTGACGTATTTTAGTTGTGTGGAAGTATTATGGAAAATTAGAGAAAGAGAGAGCAGTTTCAAAAGGCTAACTAAACTAATCTAATTCAAAAATTATAAAAAAATAACAAACTAACAAGAAGCATTATAACTCAATGCAATACACTTTGGCTGTTGACCATTAATGCAGATATAATAGGACAAAACTGAACTTGAACCTGTTCATCTGTCTGTATCAAAGTTCTTTAAAGTCACATAGAAAAACAAGAAACCCGCAAACAAATATCTAACTCCTTATTGTTAGAAGCTTCGTTCATGGAGACAGACACCTTATCCCATCCTCTCAATGAGGGACTACCAGACGACTTCAATAAAACATTTCGGGCCTCCAGTGTGTCGACGCCCTGATGTTCTCCAGATCACAATTTTGAGTCCCTTTCAAATTATTATTAAACTTCGAATTATTATTAAATTTCAAATTATTATTAAATTATTAAATTTCGCCCTTTTTTCAAAGTAAATGCAACTGTAAAGAGCACTCAGCATCTAACAACCTGCACATTACCATTCCATCGCACTTGGTGATGGCATGACTGTTGTTTCTTTTGAACTACTACATTCATCCACAACTATTTCCCATTACCATGGGCAATACTAACAGAATCATACCCACCACTGCATCAACAAACCTCTAAAACAGCAGGTAAAAATAAACCTCTATACTAACCCACTCACTCAGAAAGACGAAGATTTCAACATCTTCAATACTCAGAATGAGACAAGTGGCCCATTCTCTAGGCACTCTAATACTATAGCATTAGACCACCAATTACCCACGGATACCAGAGGAGGAGTAAATGACACACAGTCATCAACCTTCACATGGTGGTGCCAAGATACACATTTCAACAATGAAAATAGGCCATTTCATAGCAGTGTGGTCCAATGACACAGCAATTTCTTTACATTGTTAATAAATTAAAACTTTTCTGAGAAAATATTCAGAGAAGTAATCTTTATCAATTAAAGCAATATTCACAATTCCTGTGACTTTTGTTATCACTGTAGCTTAGTGGTCAACATTGCTCGCCTTTCTTGGTAAGAGTAGATGGTGTGAACTCCATTTTGCCTGCTCAGTGCTCAAACCCATAGGGAAACGGGAGGACTTGCGGGAATTTTTCATTCAACCCAAGAGTATAAAATAGGTGCAAACTTATTCAGTGGTAACAATTACGTGAATTCATCAACTACGCAGCATTGGAAAAACAAAGGAATATATATGTTTCAACTCGACTGCAATATATTCTTAAAATTATCACTTCTTCAGTGAACTCTCTCAGCACGGGCATCAGTCAAAGTCGTGCTGCAACCACTATTGCTTTTCCAACTTCCCTATGCAGTACACAAGCAGTGACTGCTCTCAACTATCAATTCACCATCACCACATTCCACCCTTCTCCCAGCATGACTTGACGGCCTCACACAAACTGTACTGAATTAATTCTGTTTCTGCTTTTTCAAGTTCAAAAATTCTTCCTCGTACACTTCAAATTTCAAAACATGCCAGCCTTATCTTGAATTTGCAAACCATTAAGCATGACTAGATTTTGCTTTTGCTTCAATGTTCATTCCTTAAACTTTTTGTGTGTGTGTCCACATACTGCATTCCCATTCCTTCAATGTGTATTTCACAGTAGTTAAAAACACACCCTCTTCTTCTGCCATTAACTCCTTTTTCTCTGGGTTTCCAGCAAGAGTCACCACACCACATCATATTTCAGGCCTTCTTATGTACTACTACCACATTGAATTATGGCAATTTATTTTCTATTCCATTTTATAATACTTTACTTTAATTAATACTCTCCGTGGATTGAAATATCCTTACAAATCAGATCAAATATATTCTACCTTTTCCTCAAGTACCAATCTCCCTCCCATGCGTTCGACATCTCTCAGCAACTGTTCACCTCACTTCTATAAAAATAACAATTCAAAACCTTTGCTGAAGCATTTCTATGTTAAACAAATGAAAGAATTCATCTTAAGAAAAACCTTAGTCCTTCAAGCCTTCTTAGTACATTTTCTCCACTATACCAAAAACTCTAGATCTTAGCATATTAAAACACTCATAAAGTTGCCTATCATTCACAAAAATATACCACTCCCAAGATACAAAAAACAATATTTTAATATCAGTGACTTCATCATTAGGTTAAAAAGATCCAAAAAACAATTTCCAAGCAGATATGTAAAAATATTATGAAAGATAGACCTAATACAATTTGTGAAATATGTAAAAATACACACATATGTAAAACAATCATTCCTGACACTGCCCTTCAGGCCCATCCAATATGTGCTCACAGTACTAAAGAGAAACCAAACATGGTGCACAGTAACACCCACTGTATCTTTCCAGCCCCTCAGTGACAGAGAAAAGTTGCATTTTAAACTTCGGCAATCGAATGACTTATTAAAATGATTTGTACCTTACAAAGTATTTCAAGAAAAGGAAAGCTTGACCTTTTCTCAGATCAATCACTTTTACCTGACTGCATGTTTAACCAACCCATACGGCTAAAATGATTAATTTTTCCCCAATTGAAAACTTCACAATAAGCAATACTATAATTAAAGAGATTAGGTAATTCCGAAATGCAAAAAAAGGCTAGCAATACTGAGTGTGGTTACTTCGTAACACCTCATCGATAAAATAAACTTTAATATTTACGTAGTTATGTGAAAAGCGCAAGTATACTGACCACCATGACCAGTAATGGATGATGGCTGCGTCAACCTCAAGAGAAAGCCTCGTAATGTTTCATGCTGCACACGAGGCACCACTCCCGGCAGCTTGCACAGCTCACGCTCTGGGCATAACATCAAATTTACTTGGCTGTTCCACAGCAGAGAAACTTCAAACAAGATAACTACACATGTGACATAAAACCAATTTTAATGCACCAAAATAAAATTTTTGGTAGTCGCATGTGAAGCTACAACAAATTACACTAAATTTTAGTGATGTACCGATGTATCGGTATAGGCACCAGCAAGTATCGGTCATTTTAATGGCATCGGTATTGGCAAAATCCGCCAGATACTTTACCGATACTTTCCCATAATACGTATTTAATCATAAAAATGAAAGTCATATATCATGAAAGTAACGTATAAACAAATAAAGAGCCTATTCATACCTAGCAGATTAGTTAGCTAACTGTTGAATTACAGCGTTTAATCCGGCCCGCTAACTGAATTTATAACTTTGAATTCCCGATGAGTCACGTACGGTCAGTAAGTGAGAGCTATGTTCCATGAATAGTTGAACACAGTTGCAACCTAAAATTATCATACTTTTACAACTAAAACCTACTTAGTTTGACCCAATTTTCATTTCTCAAAGGATATAACAGGCTAACAAAAAACATACCAATTAAATAAAGTTGAAGGTGCATTTTAAAGTTTTTGTAAATTTAACAAAGAAGTAGCTGAAAATTCTATTTCAATTTAGCTCGTAAATTGTCAAATTTTACAAAGCTAATAATTTTATTTTAATTTAGCATGTAAATCGCGGTACATCACGAATCTTGCATTTTTCTTCTATTTTAAGACGTCTGAAAATTTCACGAACAATCTTATAGTTGAAGGTGCATTTTGAAGGTGCATTACATTTGTTCATACATGCTTCATTTAGAATTCTCTTTTTTGATTGAATTTTTTCGCCAAAATGGTTTGAGGTCATCATTTATTGAACATCAAATTGGAAAGTTTTTAGCTAACAAATTTCAAAATAATAATGTTGAACCAAATTACACCATTCAAGAACCAAACTCTCAGCCAGTTTATTTGTGTTTGCCATATTTTGGACCGTATTCTGAAAAACTCAGAACTGAATTACTTGCCCTCCTTTCTAGACATTATACAGGTATAAAATTTCAAATATTATGAAACAAATTTACAATTGGTTCTTTTTTCAATTATAAAGACAAACTTCCTTCTACCATGCAGGCCTCACTAGTGTATTCATACAGTTGTGCACGATGTGCATCCGAATACTTTGGCATGACCACACGTACTCTCGGAGCTAGAGTGGCCGAGCATGTTGGAGTTAGCTTTCGTACCGGTGTTCCATTGACCCGTCCACCTCACTCCGCTGTTCGCGATCATGCAGAAACGTGCAATGTAACTCCTCACTCTAGTCATTTTAAAATAGTACGTGTAGCTTCAAGTGTTTTAGATCTTAGAATTTTAGAATCTCTTTTCATTTTTAAATGCAAGCCTTCACTCAATAACCAGTTGAGTTCATATCCTCTTAGCATTATAGGTTCTTAGTTGTGTTTCGTGTTGTTTACTGCATTTTTACTTTATTATTTTGTTTTACTTTTGTTTTCGTGTTTGTCTGTTTGTACATATATGTTCATTTCTATTTCAGTGATATATGTCAGATTCTTTTAATGAGCTGATGATGGGTTTTAGCCCGAAACATTCTCAGTATAATGAAATTTTTATCAGTGATTTTTGCTCTCCTATTTATATTGAAATTGAAGAAAATTCCAGAAAATTTACCTGATCTTATAGTTGGTTGCGTGTCTGCGGATCTTTTCGGTTTCAGGGCCTATCAAATTTTTATGTTTTCTTTTTGCCAAAGTACGTATTTAGGTGTGAAAAACCCGAAAATTATAATCATTTTGTGGATAAATTATTCATCAAGTGTTCCTAACCTAACCAAGGGTATAATTTCAAACACCTCACTGATAATCATAGTGAAAACTTTGTGGACCCTACAACAGGTGCACACACTCAAATGATTGAGAGCATATGCCATAGTCTAAAAATGGAAAAACGTCAGGGAGGCACTCACCCACAAATGATAGATTCTTGTCTGTGTGAGTTTGCGTGGCGAAAACGTCCCGAGAAACGGCAGTTTTTTCATAAAATATTAATGCACATGAGCTTAATGAACAATTTCTCAACAAAATGGTTATCAATTTCGTGTTTTCCTTACCAAATACATACTTTGGCGGAAAAAACATAAAAATTTTATAGGCCCCCAAACCGAAAAGAGCTGTGTTTGCTTCTGCACATTGTGTGTTAGTACATACATATACCGTTTGCATTCACGCTGCTATTTCTGAGACTAAATGCTACATTATATTACCATTTTAAGCATGTAAATGAGGAAAAATATAATTTATAATTAAATTCAGTCGGATAATAACCTCAGTTGGCAAATAAAGATTGCTAAGCAGTGAATACTTATTTGTTCATACATGCTAATTACGGTATCACACGACAATAGAGCGGAAAGCTGACGCAACCAAAAAACTTTGTGAGGGAAACGAATTAAACTATGACACTGGACTGCAGTGTTGCCAACTTAGCATTAAAGTATGAATCTATCACCTGGCAGGAAAAATAGCATTAAAATGCAAAATCTAACATTTTACAGGGCTTTTACTATTATTTAAAATTTTGTCATTTTCAATTGCTATCTATTTGTTGACTCATGGTTACTCAACGACTCGTTGAAGTTTCGTCCAAGATCAGTTGAAGTTTCGTCCAAACCTCGTTCGATTGTTTTGGTCCACTTTTGGAACCAGTTGCTATTAGAGCTAGTCTAAATTACATTGCAATATGATTAGAAACACTTATCCATCGAATGGATTTCATTTCGTTTTTTTTTAACAATATAGTCAACAGAGCAAGAGCAGTTTTATTATTCATAATCAACAAATTTATTGTCAATATTGTTATATTATAAGATATATTAGTGAATAATTTTATTTTAACACCCATGTAGGGCTTACAGTGGATTTATTTTAATATAATTGTAAAAGTATCAGTATTGGTTGTAGTGTCGGTCAAAAAATTGGTATTTCCAGGTATCGGAGTATCGGTTTCGGTCAAAAAAATGGTATCTGTACATCACTACTAAATTTTCAACCAAATTAAAATAAAAATCTCTGAAATATAAATAGATATATAAGAATTAAATTTGAGCAGCATATACATACAATATAATCAAATTATTTTAAAAACAGGAAAGGCATCGCACTACTGCAGTGCAGTTTTAATGAGCTACTCCAACAGAAAATCAAATTTTTCCTGCTAATAATATACTTAATAACAAGGGCCACAGAAATGACAAATTTATTGATGTACATAAGAATAGAGTAAAAAATATTGATGGTGAAGAGAAATCGTATTCCAGGAGTATGTACCAGATTGCAATTAGAATAACATGAACCAATGAAATGATTATCATATTAGTTAGCATAAGACTATTTAGCCATAATGAAGGTAACCTCAAACAAGCAATGAGAAGGAACCATTTAGTATGAATGTTAATGAACTGGATTAGATTATTAGTTGGTTTAAGCCTCCCTATCCTCAACAAATGAGATCCAAAGAGAGGAAGGAAGAAGGCACCATTTAGTATAGAGTTAGGGGAATGTGGAATCTATGCAGAAAGGGCATAGAAACAGTAAGATGAGAAAGAAGTTCACGAAACAAGATCGAAGTCGAAGAAGAAAGTAGTAGGTGCTGAAAAACAGGACAGGAGTGAACCGAAAAAAAGTTGGTCTGTAACAAAACAGAAACCTATGTAATTTTAACAAAAAGAAAGCCTACCTAACCTTTAGCTTGGGCCCTCACATTGTCCCCCTGGGAGCACTAATTCCCATAGATACAATAGTTGTATCCCCCTGAGGGGTAATGAACTGGACATCTATACAATCATTACCATGTACCAAGTTGGGATAGAAGAGGAAAAGTGTTGAAGGAGGAGATAACAAAAATGATATTAAAATTGAAAGAAGCAAAGTAGCCACGGAGTCTTGAGAGCCTATCATAGCTGAAATAATATACAGTTAGTGACAAAATTATTCGCACACCCCTCGTCTTTTTAAACTTTCTAGAATTACTCAAAATCTATTGTTGCAACAGGCATAAGATTTCCACAGGGTGTGAAGCACATATTAGTGCCAATAATACAAAGTTCCTAGAACAAAATATATTGTTTTTGAAGATTTAACAAGCTGAACTTCAGAAACACAATACGACAAAATTATTCACACAGTGCGTAGTGTTACACTTTGTTGAGGTGAATCTACCATTCGAGTACATTTTCAATAATCAATAGCATGACCTTACATCTTCATAACATTTAAAAGCCTTTTATTATAGTTTTTGACAAGCTTTTCTGTAGTTTCAAATAAAACATTGTTCCATTTTTCAATGGTGATGCGTTTCAATTCCTGAAGATTCTTTGAAACTCTCTTATTGATGATGACTTTTTATCAAATGGGATTGATCACAAACAGAAAAATTTGTCAAAACTCATTTTTGAGCCATAAACACATCCAACGTCTTTACACTAGAAATGCTCTGCAGCTCAACGAGAGTAATTCCCGTGATGTTTTGCACAAAATATATTAGGAGCGATCTAAACCAGAGTTCATAAGCCTTTGTCTTCACGTATTTTTCATCAGACTATTTTTGTCACAATGAGTACTGATAGGAATATGCTTTACAACTTAATACACTAAAGACACTAGAAACCATAGATAAAATAAGCAGGAGTAGTGATGAATCCTTTCAGATGAAACATTGAATTCTTCTATTACAAATTTATAATTTATCCACACTCATAAGTACATCTGTAAAAAAATACATGAACTACAGAAAATTAAGTATGAATCATTTGAAGTGGAGTGAATGTTTTCAAATTTGCTACATCCACAATCAGTTAAGAGATAGAAATTGAGACATTTTCAATGTTTGCACAGTCAATGGACAATAGTATCAAGAATTTTTAATCAGGACCCCTCAGTTTTAAGCCATTTTTCTAACAACGGTTACACCTTAAATTGAAATAGCTTGAACCTCCACAATCAAGGAATTTATAAGAAACCACGATTTAGTATAGAATTGATGGAACATGGAATCTATGCACAAGGTACTTATGTCATAACATTCTGCACATAGAAACAACAAAATTGAAGGGAGTTTATTAAACAAAATAATTTTAATTTAAAAACAAAGAAAGATTTGCACAGTGAGTAATTTGCAATGGAAAGTGTAGAGCAAGACTCAATAACATTTATTGTTAAACTTTTTCAAAAATTGAATTATGTCAATAGTAAAATTTAAGCTTCAGGCATCAATTCATCATCATCAGCAATAATATCTGAGAGATGTTTATTCTCCAGTAATTTATTTGTACCACAGTAAAATTTTGTGAGCTGTTCACAATGTAAAGAAATTCAAATTTTTCAAATTACATTTCACACATAAGATCAGAACAAACATTAATGATAAGTAGTATGTGCATCTTTTACCTTTGACTGGTCAACTGTAGCTTCAGAGAGTGCTCGGTCAATTACATTTCAATTATTTGCATTGCATTATTCATCTTTTTTTACTTGTGTTTAGCTCCTAGAGTATGAATTTCTCTTTGGTATTACTAATAGAATTGGCCATATACGATATGAAAATAATTTGGTGCTCTGGTTTTGCCCTCAACCCTTCATCAAGATAAAAGCTGAAAAAATAGCATAGGTGCTAAAAAATAAAGCATTAAACCCAAAAATAATGATCAATTATAAAATGGATAACCTATTCTACTCCAAAGTAAGAAAGACTAGTGATGTACCGCTACCATTTTTTTGGCCGAAACCGATACCCATTTTATGGCCGATACAGATACCGATACTCCGATACTTGGAAATACCGATACTTTGACCGATATTGCAACCGATACTGATACTTTTACAATGATATTAAAATAAAACCATTTTAAGATCTACACGGGTGTTATAATCAAAATTTTCACTAATATATCTAATAACATAACAATTTAGACAATAAATTTTTTGATCATGAATACAAAACTGCTCTTGCTACGTTAACTATATTGTTAAAAAAAATGAAATCCATTCGATAGATGAGTGTTTCTAATCGTATTGCAACGTTATGTAGACTAGCTCTAAAAGCAACTGGTTCCAAAAGTAGACCAAAACAATTGAAAGAGGTTTGAACGAAATTTCAACTAAGTGTGGACGAAACTTCAACTAAGTGTGGACGAAACTTCAACTAAGTGTGGACGAAACTTCAACTAAGTGTGGACGAAACTTCAACTAGGTTTGGAAGAAACTTCAACTAGGTTTGGAAGAAACTTCAACTAGGTTTGGGCGAAACTTCAACTAGGTTTGGGCGAAACTTCAACTAGGTTTGGACGAAACTTCAACAAGGCTTGGACGAAACTTCAACGAGTTGTTGAGTAACCATGAGTCAACAAATAGATGCTAGAAAGCAATTAAAAATGACTAAATTTAATATAATGGTAAAATCGCCCTGTAAAATGCTATATTATGCATTTTAATGTTATTTTCCTGCTGGATGATAGATTCGTCCTTTAATGCTACGCTGGCAACACTGTAGTCCAGTTTCGTAGTTTGATTCATTTTCCCCACAAAGTTTTTCGATTGCGTCATCTGTCCGCTCTATTGTCGTGTGATACCGTAATTGGCATGTATGAACAAATAAGTATTCACTGCTTAGCAATCTTTATTTGCCAACTGAGGTTATTATTCGACTAAATTTACTTAAAAATTATATTTTTCCTCATTTACATGCGTAAAATAGAAATATAATGTAGCATTTAGTCTCAGAAATAACAGCGTGAATGCAAGCAGTATATGTATGTAATAACACACTATGTGCAGAAGCAAACACGGCTCTTTTCGGTTTGGGGGGCCTATCGAATTTCTATGTTTTTTGCCAAAGTATGTATTTTGGTGTGAAAAACACGCAAATGATAACCATTTTGTGGAGAAATTATTTACTACACTCATATCCATTAATATTTTATGAAAAAACTGCCGTTTCTCGGGACGTTTTCGCCACGAAAACTCACACAGACAAGAATCTATCATTTGTGGGAGAGTGCCTCCCTGACGTTTTTTCATTTTTAGACTATGGCATATGCTCTCAATCATTTGAGTGTGTGCACCTACCTGTTGTAGGGTCCACGAAGTTCTCTCTATGATTATCAGTGAGGTGTTTGAAATTATACCCTTCATTAGGTTAGGAACACTTGATGAATAATTTCTCCACAAAATGATTATCATTTTCGGATTTTTCACACTAAAATACATACTTTGGCGAAAAGAAAACATTAAAATTTGATAGGCCCCGAAACCAAAAAGATCCGCAAACACGCAACCAACTATAAGATTGTTCGTGAAATTTTCAAATGTCTTAAAACAGAAGAAAAATGCAAGATTCGTAATGTACCGCGATTTACATGCTAAATTAAAATAAAATTATTAGATTCGTAATATTTGACGATTTACAAGCTAAATTAAAATAGAGTTTGCAGCTACTTCTTCCTTAAATTTAAAATGCACCTTCAACTGTATTTAATTGGTATGATTTTTGTTAACCTGTCATATACTATGATAAATGGAAATTAGGTCAAACTATATAGGTTTTAGTTAGAAAAGTATAATAATTTTATGTCGCTACTGTGTTTAACTATTCATTGAACATAGCTCTCACTTACTGACCCTACGTGACTCATCGGGAATTCAAAGTTATAAATTCAGTTGGCGGGCCTGATTAAACGCTGTAATTCAACAGTTAGCTAACTAATTTACTAGGTATGAATAGGCTCTTTATTTGATTAGACTTTTACTTTCATGATTTATGACTCATTTGTATGATAAAATACGTTTCATGAGGAAGTATCGGTTAAGTATCGGCCGGATTTTGCCTATACCGATACCAGTAAAATGACCGATACCGATACATCGGTACATCACTAAGAAAGACCTTTCAAAATTTCAGCTTAAGGCATCACAACAAAGCTTATAATTAGCTACCTAAGTAGCAAAGATGATCCAAAGCCTTCATTCGACTGAAATACTGCTCCTGTTCATTCTTGGGAGCAGGTAGGTCAGTGTTCAGGAGAAGGGGGTCGTACTTGATTTCTCCAACCCTCTCAACTCGCCTCTCTATCTCCATACGCAGGGCCTGAGAACCAAAAGCAAAGATAAATACATGGTGAGACAATTTAGCAGTGCAGTCTTTTCAGAAATGCAACCCAAATGATGAAACATCATAAAAAGTGGAACAGAATGACTTATGGAATAAGTCCTTTTCTTCAACTCATTGCCACAAACAGAGATGTGACTCAATAAAACCGTGCTGTTTTCTTTTAAATGCTTTATTTACAAAAAAAACATGGCCAAAAAAAACCTGGATATTTTGTTTTTTTCCAATATTTTGTTTGAAAATAACTCAGCAAGGAAAAGAACCACATTACATTATTTGCTTTCATGTCAGATTATAAAATAAAACAGCATACTTCTTAATTCATGGTTTTCTACGGTTGTATGAAATTTTTTGTTTTCTGAGCTTTCAGGTTTTAATATTTTGTTTATTTTACAATGCACGTGAATCACCTTCAACTCCCCACATGGTGTGTTGTAATAATATATCTTTACTTATGGTCATTGATACAAATGTGACCAAAAAAACCATGTTTTTAAAAAAAAAAAACGGGCAATGCGAGGGCCCAAGCTGAGAGTTGGGTAGGCTTTCTTTTGGTTGAAATAAAATATTTTTGTTATATTAAGGACCACCTATTTTCAGTCCACTGCTGTCCTGTTTTTCAGCACCTACTACTTTCTTCTTCAACTTAGGTCTTATTTCATAATATCCTTTCACAACGTACTGTTTCTATGCCCTTTCAGCGTAGATTCCGCATTTCCTTAACTCCAAACTAAATGGTGCCTTTCTCCTTTCTCTCTTTGGATCGCATTTGTTGCTGCGGATGGGGAGGCTATAACTAACAACTAATCTAATCTTAAAAAAAAAAATGTTAATTTTACAAAATATCATGACTATAAAATATGGATATTAATATATTTTATGTGGTATAAAAAATCAATGCTGTTTTTTTAAAAACTTTTTTTTTACAGAAAAATTCATGACTAAAAAAACACATATTAATGTACTTCATGTGACCAAAAAACCTTGCTTGTTTTTTTAAAAAACATCTTTCTTAGTAAAAAATCGTGACTAAAAAACATGGAAATTAATATTAATGTGGCCAAAAAAACATGCTGTTTTTTCAAAACAACTTTTTTTTACCAAAAAAATGACTAAAAACACGGATATTAATATATTTTATATGACCTAAGACAAACATGCTGTTTTTCTTACATCTTATTTATATAAAAAAAAT
>JACJUY010005095.1:9080-25962 GCA_014220935.1 Platorchestia sp. MABIK
ATGATCCTGTCATGTGGCCATGATCCTGTCATGTTGCTGTGATCCTGCCAAGTGGCCATGATCCTGCCATGTGGCCATGATCCTGCCATGTGGTCATGATCCTGCCATGTGGCCATGATCCTGCCATGTGGCCATGATCCTGCCATGTGGCCATGATCCTGCCATGTGGCCATGACCCTATCATGTTGCCATGACCCGGCTATGTTGCCATAACCCAGCTACGTTTCCATAACTGCTACGTTGGCATGATCTTGCCCTGTTGCCACGATTTTGCTTTGTTGCCATGACCCTGCCGTGTCGCCACGACCTTTTCATGTTGCCATGCCACTTCTATATCGTCAGCCCAGCGTATTCCCTATGGGGTCAATCTCCCCCTCACTCTAGTGGGGGTTTGACTCTATCACATAGTGGGGCAGANATAGGGGGAGGGAGAAGGGGATCAGGCCCCGTATAGGGGGAGGGAGAAGGGGATCAGGCCCCGTATAGGGGGAGGGAGAAGGGGATCAGGCCCCGTATAGGAGGAGGGAGAAGGGATCGGACCCTACATTAGCTGAAGTGCCCCCAGCTCGGCGCAGAGGCGATTGAAGAGCCTATCGTGCTGAGCTGATCTCACAAACACGGGATCAAGGGCATCAGGCAGCCGTGTTGCCTTTATTGGCGATAATTGCAATACTAGCGCCTCGTTATCGACGCCTTGGTCCTCTTATCGACTTGAAACAGCGATATAGTAGGGATATTATATCGTAGCCTTGATTTTGTTATCGACTTACAACGACGATACAGTAGTGATATTAACTGGCCTAGCGTCACATTACCAACGCCTTGTTCTTTTGTCGACTTAAAATGGCGATAAAACGTAATCAGTTGTTGCTGTGAAACGTCCGTGCAATTACGTTATCCACGTTTCATAACAAAAATAGGTGATGAAATTTTATCTCTGTGTTATCGTACCATAATATTACCGATACTTAATGACAATACAATGATATTATCGACAGGTAAACAATATTTTTAGAAGGAAAACGGAGATTGGATGATATTATCTTCAAAAAAGTGCGATAAAACGGTACTCTCAATGTAAAACGGATATTTAATGATATTATCTTCATAGAAGCGCGATAAAACGGTACTCTCAACGTAAAACGGAGATTGGATGATATCATATTCATAAAAGCACGATAAAACGGTACTGTCAACGTAAAACGGAAGTTTAGTGATATTATCTTCATAGAAGCGCGATAAAACGGTATTTTAAAAGTAAAACGTAGATTGGATGATCTTATCTACGTAGAAGAACAGTAAAACGGTTCTGTCAAAGTTAAACGAAGATTAAACTATAAACTAGCAGTAAAATCGTAATAAAATACCATTGATGTAAAGCGGAAATAAAATGACTTTGCTGTCATTACAGTACAGAGCTCGGTAGAGATATGCTCTTCCGTTTTCACTCTACAGCCCTTTGCTAAAGTCTCTGCCGTAGAACAGAGCAAGCAACACTAATTTTCATGAATTACTCATTTCTTTTTCGAACAATGTTCTTCGCGAATTCATTTTTGCTTAACCTCGTAGTTCATGGAGACCTGAACAGCTTGTCTTGCTCCAGGAGGTGAGCGGGCACTTCTAGGCGAGCGTTCCTTTCCTGGGGCAGCACTTCTACTTGAGCTGTCCTACTTATGCAGTCCTATTACATTCAAGCCCTTCTTCACCAATACTCCTTCGCCAAGCCCTTCTTCATCAGTACTCCTTCGTCAAGCACTTCTTCACCAGTCTCCTTTGCCAAGCCCTTCTTCACCAGTACTCTTTCGCCAAGCCCTTCTTCACCAGTACTCCTTCGCCAAGTCCTTCTACAAGACTGCTTTTTTGCCGAGCTCTGCTACTACGCGAGCGTTAAGTAGCTAAGTTAATGGGGTAGCAGAATATTATGTTGGTGAATGACTACGTCAGGAAAATGTCAAGTCGCTTGGTGTGTCAAGAAAGTATCTTGTTGCTTGGTAATTATGCCAAGAAAATATCACGTTACTTGGTTAGTGTGCTACGAAAGTATCAAGTTCCTTAGTAAGTTCAGCAAAGTGTCTAGTAGTTTAGAAAGTGTTGCAGCAAAATGTTAAGTCGCTTAGTGAGGAGTGAGGTAGAAGAATGGCAAGTAGCTTAGTTGGTGTGCCGAAATAACGAGAGTTTACATTTCGATTCATCAGGCTAACGCAACTCTAATCACTGAACTTCAGGCTCATCATACGGTGAAATTGCGATGAAGTTGGATTTAAAACTTTTCTGTCAAATAAAACTCGCGTGAAGTACGCTCTAAATTCAAATTTTTGTTTTGTCGTGTTGTACATCTTCCATTCTAGAGTCGTACGCTGTGCAATTTTGCTTCATTTTATAGCTCTGCTTGTTTTGTGTGTATTTTTTACAGAATTTGTTGTAAATTGTGACAGAAAACATATTTTTATCTCAGACTTCAGCTCTACAGATTTCCGCCTTTCACTCATCAAGATATTGCTAAAAAAAACAAAAAATTCAAAACTCAATCATGCAGTTCTAATACAATTATCATTAAATCATTCATCCAGAAATTTTAGAACATCACCTTTTCAGATCACTCGCTTATTTTCCCAAGTCCACGTTTTTTTGGCATTTTCTTTCATTTCCGCTGCGTCAAAAGACAGTTTTCACAGCAAATGAATATATTTTTGCAGTGTTATACATATGCATATCACACCCAACAGCAGTACAGAGAGCCACGGCGACTCTGTTGCGAGTAGAGTCACGGAGATTGGGCCCATCAAACCTAGATTTACCCACAAATTCTGCAGGAGAGGCTGGTGGTGTGAGACCTACAGTACAGCGTCAGAAATGGCTTGGTTAAAAGGAATGAGAGTGGCAGTTTCTGACAGATGTGCTCCACTCCGCTGGTTTGTGTCTGAGGGAGTGTTGCTATGGTCTTGCAATGTTGCCATGATATGTACAATGACCCTGCCATGTTGCCATGGCCCTGCCGTGTTTCGGCATGTTTATAAAACTGTTCACTAAATTGTCATATCGGTTAAATTGGGAGATAAGTCTAATAGCGGAATAATGAAACAGCAGACTAGTAGAATAGCAGATTGGTATAATGGTAGACTGGTAAAATGGTAAAATGGTATAAAGGTAGACTGGTATATTATTGTAGATTGATAGAATGGAAAACAGGTAGAATGGTAGACTGGTAGATTGGTATAATGGTAGACTGGTAGAATGGTAGACTGGTAGAATTGTAGACTCATATAATGGTAGACTATTAGAATGGTAGACTGGTAGAATGGTAGGCTGGTAGAATGGTAGACTGGTATAATCGTAGACTGGTATCATGGTAGACTGGTATAATGGTAGATTGGCAAGGGAATAAGCTGGTAGACAGGTAGAATGGTAGACTGGTAGAATGGTAGACTGGTAGAATGGTAGACTGGTAGAATAGTAGGCAGGCAGCGGGGCACAACACAGCGGCGGCACAAAAGACTTCCGCTGGCCAGCAGCGCGAAGGCCTTTGTGAATTTTATAGGCCCCTTAATGAGGCCTAAATGGGTGGTGAGGGCTTCTTCATGGGCTTCTTCAAGGGCTTCTTCATGGGCTTCTTCAAGGACTATATCAAGGCACTTTACTCTTTCATTGACTTTTCAAAATCTCTTCAATGATTTCGTCAGGGGCTATTTTAAGGGCTTTAAACGCATTTTCAAACGGTTTTTAAGAACTTCCCGCACAGCACTACCAAGGGTTTTCTAAGGGCATGTCTAGAGTTGTTCAAAGAATCTATCAAGGATTTTTTTCAAAACAAAAGCAAGATCCGCCAATCAAGTATTTTTTTAAATGAAATGTTTGTATTGACTGAAAGAATTTTTGATCATGGAAAATTTGCATTTAACATTTTCACTAACGTGTATTTCTTATTAACATGCAAATTTTCATAGCTTGCGAATATTTCATGTTAATACTGAATTTGTTATATTTTCAATAGGTCGTTTCTTGGGGAATCTCATGCGTAAGGTGTACAGGAGAACCAATGTTGAATTTTATTTCTTTATTGCACACGTTTTGGAATATTTTAAATTCTGTATTCAGGGCTAAAAAATAAAAAGAAGAAAATAAAACTCAGACCACACTTAAAGATACTAAAATAAATCAACACGCACAGATAAAAACCTAGATCCTGACTTTCACTCGAACATGTACCCTCACTTGCTCACCTAGGTTATATATACCCCTTAGTATACGTCGTACTCCTATAGATCTAATTAATAGGCATACCTACGTAACCACGCACAGGTACGCACAACCACACATTTACCACATATTTTTACATACAATTACATTTACACACACACAGACCCATGCGCGCACACGCACACACACACACAGAAATATGTCAGTAGCTTGAAACAATGTGCAGTTTGACTGCACCTAAGTCTATATTTAGGTTAGGCTCATGGGTGGATATAAACGAAGACTTCAAAATCCGAAGTTTTTGCATTTTTTATACTACAGAGAGTAGAGAAATTAAATTATTTTGAAAGGATGGCTAAAATGCTAGCAATGATCTCGAATTTCTGAGAGAAGGAGAGTATGTGGCCAGTTCTTTAGGAAATTCCTAAATGTAAAAAATTTTTATTGACATGGAATATTTTGAATAATGTAGTATCTTTTCACAGACACAGAACAGCTGAATGAATGTGGATTTTTTTAATACACAGGAAATATTTATATACATTTACTAATGAACATTGAAAAAAGGGAACGTTTTTGTTCAAAACCAACATGATGTGACATGGCCAAACATTCTTCAGCAACATAACATGACCGTCCGAAAGATGGATAACATGACCGTCCGAATAGAAGGATAACATGACCGTCCGAATAGAAAAACATGACCGTCCGAATAGAAGGATAACATGACCGTCCGAATAGAAGAACATGACCGTCCGAATAGAAGGAGAACATGACCGTCTGAAGAGAAGGATTAATTGATCAAAACTTCTTACGACTGAAACTTAACAGCAATAGTTATCAATTTACGAGCTCAGAGTACGTTTGCTTCACTGAGTACATTCATTGGCAAAAAATTGCGTCTCCAGTCTATTTATTCTTCTGAAATTCACGCAAGATATTGAAATTGTTCTTAGGAAGAACATTTTAGACATAAGAGCCAATCGGCTTAATACTGTTCGTACAATTTTTTGTCATTCAAATCCGATCACGGCCTTTCAAAAGCTTCTTGCCTGTGGGGTGTGCTTGCATCAATATATGCACCTTCATGGTTGCATCAAAATATACTCCTTCATGTTTGCATCAATATATACTCCTTCATGTTTGCATCAATATACACACCTTCATGTTTGCATCAATATATACTCCTTCATGTTTGCATCAATATGTACACCTTCATGTTTGCATCAATATGTACACCTTCATGTTTGCATCAATATGTACACCTTCATGTTTGCATCAACATACACACCTTCATGTTTGCATCAATATATACACCTTCATGTTTGCATCAATATATACTCCTTCATGCTTGTATCAATATGTACACCTTCATGTTTGCATCAATATATACACCTTCATGTTTGCATCAATATGTACACCTTCATGTTTGCATCAATATATACACCTTCATGTTTGCATCAATATATACACCTTCATGTTTGCATCAATATATGCACCTTCATGTTTGCATCAATATGTACACCTTCATGTTTGCATCAATATATACACCTTAATGTTTGCATCAATATATACACCTTCATGTTTGCATCAATATATACACCTTCATGTTTGCATCAATATCTACACCTTCATGTTTGCATCAATATATACTCCTTCATGTTTGCATCAATATGTACACCTTCATGTTTGCATCAATATATACACCTTAATGTTTGCATCAATATATACACCTTCATGTTTGCATCAATATGTACACCTTCATGTTTGCATCAATATATACACCTTTGAATTTGTGCTTCCATCACAGTACACAGTACTTATCATTTTTCAAAACAGTATACGAGTATTATACAGTATTATATGGCAATTCAATATACAGTATATACTATTTCAGAAAACAGTATACACAGTATTAAAGAGCAATACAGTGAACGGTATATATTCGTACAATACAGTATACAAGTATGAACCAGTTATAGCTATGCAGTATACAGTATATACTATTTCAACACAGTATACATGTATTAAAAAGTATTATATAGTAATGCAGTATACAGTACGTACTCGTTCAGCACAGTACTCGAGCACAGTGAAGTTCTCCAGTACGAAACAGTAACTGCTTGCACCACACAGAGATGCATATTGAAAGGATTAAAATCAAATGATTGATAACAATGTTAAGGCATAAACAATTATAACAAATCTCCAATTAAAATCAAATGATTGATAACAAAGTTTGGGCATAAAGAATCATAACAAATCTCCAATTAAAATCAAATGACTGATAACAAAGTTTGTGCATAAAGAATCATAACAAATCTCCAATTAAAATCAAATGACTGATAATTCAGTTTCGGCATAAGCAAATATTATAACAAATCTCCAATTAGTCACGCTGTGTGCTGCAGGGTTCAATGTCGGAGCTTCGTTAATTTCGCTTCCAAGTTATTTTGTGATGATTTAGCGTCAGTTTTAGTGTTGATGATCATATTCGTAACTACAGTTACAGATCTATATTTGCAGGTATAAGTTGGAATATATTTATTTGTGGGGTACGTGATGAATATTGATCTCTCTCTGTGAGCTAAAATTAATTTGATTATCAATCTTTAAATGTCTTTTCCGATTCCTTATACTGTATACGAAGGCTTAAACACTATACTGTACCATAATACCAGATACGTGTTTTTGTTCTGAAAAGGTTTAGTTAAAAAAACGAAAACTTTTAGTTCATGGAAAACGAGAAGGCACACATTTACATATATAAATAAATCTACGAATTTGCTGTAGATGCAGTAAAACCTAAGAAGCGAAAAACACAAACGAAACACGGGAGCCGCATTCCGTAGAGTTTTGAAAACTTTTGGCTTCCCACATGAGCAAATGATATGAGCATAACAAATTATTATTCAAGAAATAATCAACAGCTCGTGAACTATCGTTTCCGAGCGACCTTAACACTTTGACTGCAACGTGCGCCACCGGTGGCCACTGAATGAATTTTCATTATGCTGTTGACCGATCAGTAGTCACAAACTCACTTTTCATAAATACATGAAACTGAATGAAGGCATCTTCTATATAATGTTTGCTATTTTCGAAATTACCAACTACAATTGTCTTTAAATATGAGCTGAGTGGCGAATTCCAATTTTACCAATTACGGTCAAAGTATTAAACGAAATACAAGAGCAAGAAGAAGCACACGACACAAACACAGAGCCTGTGTTATGGCGTGTGTGTGAGATACATCCTCACGATGTGCAGCACACAGGACACACACACATCACGATGTGCAGCACACAGGCCACACACACATCGCGATGTGCTGCATACAGGCCACACACACATCGCGATGTGCAGCACACAAACACAAAACCTGTGTACCCAGGGACAGTAACACAATCAAGCTCCCTGACACGGTGCGAAGCTCACGGCGGACTGGGTGTGAGGGTGAGTGGCCCTTGGGGGACTGGGTGTGAGGGTGAGTGGCTCTTGGGGGACTGGGTGTGAGGGTGAGTGTCACTTGGGGGACTGGGTGTGAGGGTGAGTGTCACTTGGGGGACTGGGTGTGAGGGTGAGTGTCACTTGGGGGACTGCGTATGGGGATGAATGACCCTTGGGGGACTCTGACGGGCTGGGTGATTCTAACGGGCCAGAAGAGCTGGGTGACTCTAACGGGCCAGAAAGGAGGGGTGACTCTACGATAATTATCGCAAATGCGACGATTATTATCGCAAGCGCAACGAAAATTATCGCCAGCGCAACGAAAATTATCGTCAGTGCAACGATAACTATCGCCAGTGCGACGGTAATTATCGTCAGTGCAACGATGATTATCACAAGCGTAACGATAATTATAGCAAGTGCGACGATAATTATCGCAAGCGCAACGATAATTATCGTCAGTGCGACGATAATTATCGTAAGTGCAACGGTAATTATCGTCAGTGCAACGATAACTATCGTCAGTGCAATGATAACTATCGCCAGTGCGACGGCAATAATCGCCAGTGCGACGACAATAATCGTCAATGCAACGATAATTATCGCAGGTGAAACAACAGTTATAGCAAACGTTACAATAATTCGCACAAGTTCGACGATTATCATCGCATGCGCGACGATAATAATGCAGCGCCTAGGCCTCTGCCAGGCCTAAAAACTGCCTCCAATAATGAGTTCATCAGAGACGGCCGGTGGGCGGGCTAAAAAAATCGACATCTCTGATTGCACGGAACAACGCCCTGATGAACGTGCGCTCCGCAGTCGTAAGAATGCCGGACGGCCGCGTGCGTCCCGCGTTCTCAAAGAATTATGCCGACATCTCGGAATGGAAATGCTCAAGTCCGGCATGCAAATTTTGCCGCCTTGCCAGCCCGCTGATTTTCCGTTGGTGGAGTGTGAATTGGACGTGTGCTGTGGGAGGGTGCGTCGCCCTGCTTTTTCGTGTGTGTTGTTGTACATTTTCGGCGCTGGTGTCCAGGGAAAGGGTATCTGGTGTAATCCAAGTGCAGTTTTATTATGTACTGGTATCAAGGGAGAAGCGTACCTGGTGTATTCCAGGTACGATATTTTTTCAATTTGGGTATCGAGAAAAAAATGTACCTGATGTATTCAATGCCTGTTTTTGGGTTTTTCTGGGTAATATAAAGGACCAAGGAAAAAAACGTACCTGAATACCCACTAGTGTTATAGTACCTTGCCTCTTAATACGTACAGATATCAAGGAAAGGACAAATGCTTACCTTGGTACTAGTAAGTGTCATAGTTACAGCAGTAACTTGGATTTGAAGTCCAAGGAATTATTTACTCCTTTCTTGAACTCTTTAGACTCCTAAATATTTACCTCAGCTTGCATCTCAGATACTGAACAGTTTCTTTGCGAACATAGACGTATATCTCGAAAGTATTTACTTCAATGAATTTGAACTCTGAATAATCGGAAGTATTTACCTCAATGAATTTGAATCCAGAATAATCAAAAGGTATTTACTTAGGAAAGGTGGTATCCCAGGTACGAGTATTCACCTCTAAAATTTGTACCAATATACTCGAGAGTATTTACCTCCGAGAACTTGTACCCTATACAGGGTGGACCATAAGAAGGAGACCCAATTTTAAATTATTATGTCTCAAAAAATATTAATTTAACAAAAATTTTGAAAATTTCTTATTGTTCATCAACCGTTTTGGCATCTGTATGGGAAATTTGAAGAGGTTAAACAAAAGGGTACTTTTTCAGCGATATTTTTGCTGACGGACACTAAAAGTATGCTGGCACAAGCAAGTTTAAATCCATATTTCTTTGTGTTAAAAATATTTTTAAAAGTTACTTTCAACTGTTTATTAGTAATGAGACATCGCTAGCATTTCAGAAAAAGAAAAATTTGTTTCAAGTAACAAGCTAATATTTAACTTCCTTCGACGTGGGCAGCGTTTCTTTCAACACATAACACATCCACTTTTTCATTCCTGTCATTAGGCGTCTCATGCGAGCATCATTTCCTTGAAGCAAATGATTTCGTTAACAATTGTTTGGTTCATCAATGTTTTTTACGAGGAAATTTTAAAATTTACCTTTTAGATGTCCCCATAGGAAAAAATCTCCATAGGGTTCTCGGAGTCTATTATCTATTGTGGAATTATCTATTAACCGTTGGCGCACGCAAACTGTTCGTGTCTATCACCAAAAATATTGCTGAAAAAGTACTTTTCATCTATCCTCCCCAGATTTCCCTCATACGTAGATGCCGAAACGGTTCATAAATAATACGTAATTTCAACAATTTTTGTGACATTTACAATTTCCGAGATGTAGTAATTTGAAATTTGGTTTACTTTTTATGGTCCATACGGTATACTCTAGAGTATTTACCTCCGAGAGCTTGTATCCTAAACAATAGGCAGTAATTGCTTCAATAAGTTTGAACTCTCCAAAAGATAATTGGGAAAACTATCTTACTGAGCACTATGTTGAGCACTGTGTATCAAGCCGAGCATGATCCCCTGTACGCTCACAAGGCATATGCAGAGCATACAGGCCTCATACAGTATACAGGACATACATATAGGGCATATACAGGACATACGACTATATTGAGTTTACAGAAAAGATGTAACGCACACAAGGTTATATAGGGCACACAGAGCAAATACATAGCACACATATGGGGCGTATACAACATACATAAAGGGCATACTCGAATACAGGGGTAGACATATACAGAACATACCGGACATGTACTGTAAAGCACATACATATGGAGCATGTACAAGACTTACATACATGCGCAGGATATGATCGTAACTATTCACAAGTACACACAGTACAGTACATCCTTCACAACAATAAAGTATATAGAGTACATACTTCAATAAAGTTACATCTCACAAAAAATGTGAGAAAAGAACATATTTCCCTTTGAAGGAAACCTAACCTAACCTAACCTAAGGGAACCTAACCTAAGGGAACCTAACCTAAGGGAACCTAACCTAACCTAACCTAAGGGAACCTAACCTAACCTAACCTAAGGGAACCTAACCTAACCAAACCTAAGGGAACCTAACCTAACCTAAGGAACCTAACCTAACCTAACACAAGCGCTGTGACATGTGCAGCAAACCAATTCAAACAGCCCACCAAAACAAAAACCATCTAATTCTCAGCACTCGCCACGTCCGCTACAGCACCAAATGAAACAAAGCTTCCCCTCCGCAAAACTAGAAGCTGCACTGAAAAAAATGCACAGGAAACGACAAGCTGCGACTGGATTTAGCGGCAGAAAATCCCGTTAACGACATCACAACTGACTGATGACGGCAACGAGGAGATGCAAATGACCACCGTCTCGCAATGCTTTCATTTTCTGCAATTGCTTGCCAGTGCTTCGGGGAGGGGAAGGGGGATGAGGGGGGGAGAGGTATACAGGATATACAGGGCACATACATACAGGGCACACACAGGGGGTACAGGGCACATACATATACACTTACAAAGCACACAAGATATACTGGAAATACAGGGCACACATGGTATAAACAGGCAAGCGATGTCAGTATGAAGGGGATGTAGACCATGCCAGAAAACTCTATGAATTCTAATTGATATTCTATGGCGTTCTTTTTTCGTAAAGTTTTAAAGAACACTAAAAATTTGTTTGCTCATTCATCCGAATCCACATCTCTGCTAACAAGTTTATCATTATAGATATTTACTATTGGATAGAAATCCTTCTTATGTTGTTTCATTTGAATCCACTCCTGTACGAACACATGTTTGATACTTAGATATTTGCTATTGGATAAAAACTATCTTCATGTTAATCATCTGAATCAGTTCACGTAAGAACACACGTATATCATCTTTAGATATTTGCTATTGGATACAAAATATTTTCATGTTCATCATCTGAATCAGCTCCTGCACGGACACATATCACCTTACTCGTTCTCTACCCCACAAAGCAATGAGTACAGACTGAGTAACTTAAGCACTTTATTATAAATCCGTAATCAGAAACTTAAGAGCGAATATTGTCCCATGTAGGCCATTGAATTCGAAGAAATTAACGAACATATCCAAAAATCTTCACCAATTACAAGCTCTGATTAAAAAATTACTACATTCTACGTCCACTTTGAGGCGTTCAAATTCAGATAATTTTTTGTCAGTATTGAATGTACATTTATTAAAAACTAAACATTTATTAAGAAAAAAACACATATTGAAAACCAATAGTAAATTTGCTACACAAAGACGACGACGACAATTTTACACCTGAAGGTTACAAAGGCTCAAATCTAACTTGTACTCTCACAAAATTCACACATCATTTCATTCATTTCATCATATTTGTCCGCCAATAAGACACGCTCGATTGGTAAAAATTTGAAAAAAGGTTTATTTAACACAAGAAAAGAAAATCAAAAGCGTAAAGAAAGTGTAATATCAGTGTATTCAAAACCAGAATAAAATATCAAATGTGTAAAAAAGGTTAATACGAAAAAGTGTCATGTCAATGTAAAAAGCTTGGGTAAAAAGAAAATAGAAATAATTTGAAAACCGTTTAATTATGGTCCATTCAAGACGGAAAAATAATTTTCCACGAAGCGAAAAGAATATGCTGAAAAGACTTTCATTTGGTCACTTCCTGCTCACAGTGAACACAGTTTGGTGCACGATAATTTTTGAGATTCTCATTTTAAATAATTACGCTGCCTTCAACTCTTCTCTTTGATATCTACTCTTAAAGCATGCCATAAAATCTATTTTTGGAACGCCTCACAAATCTACGCATTAAATCTACTTTTTCATCTACTCGCTCATCTTAAAATTTAATCTACTTCTTTCATTCTCTCGCACATCTTCGCATTAAACCTATTGGCATATTTTTATTTATGAGCTTCTCTCTAAATTAACTCATTTAACTTCGTATTCGTGCAGATTTCAAGTGAATGTTCAGAACATAAAGGGCGTATGCACATCTTACGCTACGACTGTCAAAGTCACTTGAGAACTACGCTAGTCAAAGCCACAAGGCCTCTACATCATCCTCTGTTTAATACAATGCCACATGTCGCTTTCAATCTCAAATAAATAAATAAATAAATAAATGAAGTTATACATTTTTCGTGCGTATTTTCGCTTATGTTATCACAGTGAGAATCTCATGGAACGCATCAAATTTGTGGAGAGTTTTATGCACTTTATGTTATGCGCATAAAGCGCAGTTACTGCTTGGTTGGTGCGTGTGTCTGTGACGCTCATGAGGATGCTTTATGACCGTATCTGTGATACGAGTTTCACCAGTGCACAAGTACAAAAACATTTTAATCGCGGGCACTATTAGGATGAATATGTTTGTTTGTCATCCACATCTGGAAGATTCTTTTAAGAAAAACATCGAATCCCGTCATTTTTTTCGGGCCGTGTGCACTAATTTGAAATACAAGCAAGATACATTCCGTGGAAGAGGTGACTCTCGGGGACTTGTGAATGCTTTCATGTTTTTTGCAATTTTTCCGCTCAACTTCTCAAGATTCCCTTTCGGATGTCAGAGTTTTTTCCCCTCTCTCTCCTAACTCGTGAGGTTTGATATTCGCCGCCCTGAGTAGGTGAGGTTTGATATTCGCCGCCCTGAGAAGGTGAGGTTTGATATTCGCCGCCCTGAGAAGGTGAGGTTTGATATTCGCCGCCCTGAGAAGGTGATAGGTTTTCGCCGCCCTGAGGACCCAATAAGAAGTGGTTCGCACAGATTCCCCCGTCGAAGAGCAGTCAAAGAGACTCTCGTTGTGCCCTGAAAGCTTCCGGTCGAGCTTTAAGTTCGGTCGGTCGGCGGTGTTGACATACGGAAGTGGTGTCCTTTTCTCTCCAGCAACAACAAACACAGCAAAGTTGGACTTTCATGGAGCTCTGAGTTGGTCCGGGATTTCTTGTATCTTTTGTTACCGAGAATCTCAAACACAAATTGTGTTTATCTTCAAGTGGAACTTGAAATCTCCAACCGCTGCTGCCACACGCTGGATGGCGCCAACGAAATTCAAGCTCAAATTTAACCCGTTGACAGCGATGTGTTGAATTTGAGTTCAATATTCAAGTCAAAAATGAAGTCAATTGTTGTGAGCAATTTTAAAAATAGTAAACATTAACTGGATCGTGCCTTCATTTAGCTTTCAGTGTTCATGAAAATAGGGGTTGTGACTATTGGACAGTCAGTAGCATTATGAAAATCCTTTCCGTGGCCACCGGTGGCGCACGTTGCGGTCAAAGTGTTGCAATCTATCACCAATGAAAGTCAAGATGTGCTCTTTTTGAAGAAACAATACAAGTTGAGTAGATTTAAATTTAAATGTAATTTTTGAATTCACTCACACATCTTCGCATTCAACCTCTACTCGCCTATGTTCGGTTTACAGCTTCTCTCTAAATTAACTCGCATGTAAAAATTAAAGCAAAAATTAACCAAATTTTCAATCCTTCATCAAAATGCTCGATTTTCGAAAGGTTTCGAAGTCACTTCTGAAAAATTAATTTCTTGTTTCAGTGAAGGAAGCACATACGAGCGCTTAGACTTTGCACATTATCTTTAATTGGGCACAACAGTTGAACTGCAATTTCATTTCCACATTCTAGTTAATTTAGTTCAGAAAATGAATTTTTCTTTCTTTGAACTGATGAGTTAATCATAAGTAGTAACTCATTGTTCGTACCTTACCACAGTTTTTTCATCACGTTCGTTCTAGCCTGCTCTGTCATAATTATTTTTTATAAAATTTAGTCCATAGATGAAATAATTAAATGGACGCCAATTTGTGGGAAACTTTAGGCCACAGTTAAGTACATCCAGTTAACACGAGTATAGATGCTATACTAAACTCTACAGTTATTTGGGCCCAGTTGACGCCAGTTAGTACACTATACCCAAGTCCACAGTATCCCAGTTGACACCTGTTAAGAATTTGTCCTAAGCTTCACAGTTATTTGAGACCAGTTGGCACCAGTAAGTACGCTATACCAAAGTCCACTGTATCACAGTTGACAGTCAGTTAGTACGCTATACAGCACCCAGTTGACACCAGTTAGTACGCTATACAGTACCCAGTTGACACCAGTTAGAACACGATACAGTACCCAATTGACACCAGTTATTACGCTATAACCAAATCCACAGCACCCCAGTTGGCGCCAGTTAGCACGCTGCAACAAACCCTCCTGTTACGCGCGTCCAGTTAGTGTGAGTCAGCAGCAGCAGCTGACCATTACGTACAAGTCAGCAGCAGCAGCTGACCATTACGCACGAGTCAGCAGCAGCAGCTGACCATTACGCACGCGTCAGCAGCAGCAGCTGACCATTACGCACGCGTCAGCAGCAGCAGCTGATCATTACGCACGCATCAGCAGCAGCAGCTGACCATTACGCACGAGTCAGCAGCAGCAGCTGACCATTACGCACGCGTCAGCAGCAGCAGCTGACCATTACGCACGAGTCAGCAGCAGCAGCTGTCCATTACGCACGCGTCAGCAGCAGCAGCTGACCATTACGCACGAGTCAGCAGCAGCAGCTGATCATTACGCACGCATCAGCAGCAGCAGCTGACCATTACGCACGCGTCAGCAGCAGCAGCTGACCATTACGCACGCGTCAGCAGCAGCAGCTGACCATTACGCACGCGTCAGCAGCAGCAGCTGACCATTACGCACAAGTCAGTAGGCAATAAGGGCCACACCAGACACCGCCGGCCGGCTTTAATCAAGACTCCGTCGATTCGTATCGCCTCGCGAGGGCTGTTTTCCAGCCCTGGCATTGACCCCCAGAAAATAGAGACCGTGTTACGGCCTCTTATTCAGAACACTACACGGGACGATTAAACCTTCCGAATTTCAAATTGGCATTGCAGCGTTTGGGTTCTAATTCTGCGCGCTTAATTTCCTTGTGAGGAATGATGGCGTGAGAGTACTTGGGTAATTTTTGGATTCTAATTCTTTGTGCCTAATTTCATACTAAGATCGTTAGACTTGATACGAGGCTTAAGGTTATTAAAAGGTAGCATTTGGGTTCCAATTCTTCGTTCCGAATTTCCTTGTGAGGAATGATGGTGTGAGAGTACCAAGGGCATCGCTCAAGTTCTAATTCTGTGCTCACAATTTCTTGCTGAGATACACCGGCCTTGAACTTACTAAGGGGCTCTTAAAAGTAGAAATGTTATTGATGAGTCCTAGAAAATATACCGTAAGCCAAACTTGTGGGAGATAGTTTCTCGTGAAGTGTTTGGAGCAAAACTGTTTTGTGGGATGTTGTGTATGTTTGTGTTGTGAATGTGAGATGTTGTGTGTATGTGTTGTGAATGTGAGATGTTGTGTAGTATGTTTGTGTTGTGAATGTGAGATGTTGTGTATGTTTGTGCTGTGAATGTGAGATGTTGTGTGTGTTTGTGTTGTAAATGTGAGATGTTGTGTGTGTTTGCGTTGTAAATGTGAGATGTTGTGTATGTTTGTGTTGTGAATGTGAGATGTTGTGTATGTTTGTGTTGTAAATGTGAGATGTTGTGTGCGTTTGTGTTGTGAACGTGAGATGTTGTGTATGTTTGTGTTGTGAATGTGAGATGTTGTGTATGTTTGTGTTGTAAATGAATGTGTGGGAAGGATGGAAGGAAGAGGAAAGAGAACAGTAAAATTAAAAAAGAAAATATGGAAAAAGTAAATGAGCAGGTTTGGAGGAAAAAACGTGAGAAAGGAAGCGTAAAAAATGCAAATGTTAGCGAAAAAAAAATGGAGAGAGAAACGGGTCGTCAACAGGTCCGTTCAAATGGTTGGTGAGGTGAGTGAAGAAAGGAAAAATGTTAGCACAGTAGTACGAAATAAAAGTGTAGAAGACTCGCCTCCGTAACATTTACTTTTAGTACTGTACAACGATAGGAGTTGTTATTACGCCTGAAACTTTCCCTCTAGGCATATCAGAACAAGATGTCTTTATGTCAGCAACATAGGTTTCCCCATGATTCGAAACAAGTGCCAATAAACGAAAACTTCGTCTCGGTTCATCTTTCATTCCCAGGAAACAGAAAACAAAAAATGGTTTTCTACAAAAAGAAAGAACAGAATCTTGTGACGGGATCTTGTGACGGGATCTTGTGACGGGATCTTGTAATGGGATCTTGTGACGTGATCTTGTGACGGGAT
>JACJUY010005095.1:31630-42252 GCA_014220935.1 Platorchestia sp. MABIK
GTGTTGTGGTGACGTCAATGGGGTGTTGTGGTGACGGCAGTGTGGTGTTGTGGTGACGGCAGTGTGGTGTTGTGGTGACGGCAGTGTGGTGTTGTGGTAACGGCAGTGTGGTGTTGTGGTGACGGTAATGTGGTGTTGTGGTGACGGCAATGTGACTATTAAGTTGCTGACGTTAAGCAATTCAACTAGGCCAAAACTGGCGGTGAGGGAAGTGTGATGCATTAACTGTGATGAGACAATGCAATGTCTGCATGATGAAGATTGTTATAAGTGCAAAAAAACTCACAGTGGTACAAAATGACACACAGTGGTACAAAATGACACACAGTGGTACAAAATGACACACAGTGGTACAAAATGACACACAGTGGTACAAAATGACACACAGTGATATAAAATGGCACACAGTGGTGCAAAATGACACACAGTGGGACAAAATGACACACAGTGATATAAAATGACACACAGTGGTGCAAAATGACACACAGTGGGACAAAATGACACACAGTGATATAAAATGGCACACAGTGGTACAAAATGACACACAGTGGTACAAAATGACACCAAGTGGCACAATTAGGAACTTGAGGACGAAAAAGGCTATTAGTTTTAAAGTTACATATCCTAGAAATACATTAGGTGTATATATACAATTTCTCTTATGAATCAATAGATTCTGTAAAACGTTTTTGAGATCAGCTACACGGTCAGTAAGTAAGTACGTTCGAAAGCAAGCAGGTGAGTAAAACGTAGTAATGAAACCGAGAAAATTCGCAGTGCGCTTTTCATCATTGGATTATTTGTAGGTTTTAACCTCATAGACTTTTAATAAATATGACTCTAATGTAATACTAAACTCAATTCACGGTGGAATTTTATCAGTGAGTTACCATATATTTAGACTTCATGAATTTTATAAATATGATTCCAATTCACACCACTTTCTTTATCTTTATATCCCTAATGGTCTTTGATCAAAAAACATTTATTTTTCTAAAATGATGAAAATTTCGTGTAATTGTGTATAAAATATCACAAAACGATGCACAGTTACGTAGAAAATTATAAAGAATAAAGTATTTATTTAGAAAATACAGAGAAATGTTAGAGATTGTTAAGAAATTGAGACCGATTCCTCAGATAGAAAAATGACCACTAGAAATGAAATGTTGGACACGAAAGAAATAGGTGCAGGTATAGGAAATAAGAAGTTAGGAAATGAGTTAGGTAACACAGACAAAGCAATATGGGACGGAGAAGCGAAGCGGATGAAATGACGAAATGAAACGAGAAATTTGTGCGTAGGCTTACTAAATGTGAAATTAGATCACCATATTGCACCTAAATTCTACAAGAAATTCATTGATTTGATTTGTTGAATTAATGCTGTGCAAGTTGACAGGTTAATCACAATTCATTGGAAAATTGATGTAGGAATTGATTAAAAGTTGAAGAAAAATTCACGAAAAAATTAGTGGGGAAATTGAAAGGATAATTAAGGTGAAAATTGACGGGGAATTTAGCAGTGCAATTGATTTTAAAACAGCGCTAAAGAGATTGATCCGAAAATTGTCCTAGGATATAAAATTGAGGTAAATTCAATGTCGAAATTAATGTAAACATCGAAAGGGAAAAAGATGAAATTAATATAAAGTAGACGATAAAATTGATGCAAAAATTGAGGAACAAATTAAAGGGAAATCGGCGGAGAAACTAATGTAAAAATTGACGTTTAAATTGAAGTAGAAATTGAAGAAAAAATTTATGAGGAAATTGGTGTTGAAATTAATGGAAAAAATGATGAAAAATTTGTTCTGAAATTGAGGGAGAAATTGGAGTAGAAATTGATGAGGAAACAAAACAAGGAGTTTGCTGTGCCGGTGCCGGCTCATGAATAATTTTATGCAGCGTTGGTGCGCAGTTTGGGTCCGGCGCTGAAATTCTGGGTGAAAATTCACGGGGGAAATTCAGGTGTGAAATTTAAGTGAGAAATTTTGGTGTGAAATTTAAGTGAGAAATTCAGGTGTGAAATTTAAGTGTGAAATGCAAGAGTGAGATTCAGGTGTGAAATTCAAGTGTGATATTCTGGTGTGAAATTCATATGTGATATTCAGGTGTGAAATTTAAGTGTGAAATGCAAGAGTGAGATTCAGGTGTGAAATTCAAGTGTGATATTCTGGTGTGAAATTCATGTGTGATATTCAGGTGTGAAATTTAAGTGTGAAATTCAGGTGTGAAATTTAAGTGTGAAATTCAGGTGTGAAATTCACGTGTGAAATTTAAGTGTGAAATTCAGGTGTTAAATTGAGGTGTGAAATTCAAGTGTGAAATTAAGGTTGATGTTCATAAGTAAATTTGAACGTTAAATTAAAGGATAAAATTTAAAGGAAAACTTATGGATGGTAATTAGAGTGTGAAATTTAATGCGAAATTTACCGTTAAATTAAATTTAAAATTTTCTGTTATATTCAATTTAAAATTTTCTGTTAAATTCAATTTAAAATTTACTGTTAAATTCAATTTAAAATTCACGGTGAAATTCAATGTGATATACATGATAAAATTCAATGCGAAATTCACGGTAAAATTCAATGTGATATACATGATAAAATTCAATGTGAAATTCAAGGTGAAATTAATGCGAAATTCACGGTAAAATTCAATGTGATATACATGACAAAATTTAATGTGAAATTCACGGTGAAATTAATGCGAAATTCACGGTAAAATTCAATGTGATATACATGATAAAATTCAATGTGAAATTAACGGTGAAATTAATGCGAAATTCACGGTAAAATTCAATGTGATATACATGATAAAATTCAATGTGAAATTCACGGTGAAATTAATGCGAAATTCACGGTAAAATTCAATGTGATATACATGATAAAATTCAATGTGAAATTCACGGTGAAATTGAATGCGAAATTCACTGTGAAATTCACTGTGAAATTCAATGGGAAATTCACGGTGAAATTCGAGTGAAGCTCAAGTCTGATATTCAGGTGTTAAAGTCATTAGTTCAGCGTGAAATTCTGGCCAGAAATTGAGGGCGAAATTAGGGTGGAATTTAGGGGTAAAATTCAGGACTGATGTTCAGATGTGAAGTTCAGTTTGAAATAAAGGATTATGTTACAGGGAAACGTTTCGCTCCTAAAATTCGGGGTAAAATTCAGTACTGAAGCTATGGGAATAATTCAAAAATGAAATTCAGAAATGGAATTAAAGAACAAAATTAGGGATGAAATTCTGTGTTGACATTCGGGATAAAATTCGAAAGTTTATTTACCAACGCAGTTCAAGAAATGAATTTTATAATAAAATTTAAAAATGGAATTAGAAGACAAAATTCAACGATTAAGTTCAGAAATCAATTTCAGGGATGCAATTCAGCTACAAATTTTCAATCATTTCTCCATACAAGATATTTAAAACAGAGAAGAATATTTCCGTGAGATGATTAGCTTAAATTTTGTTCGGCACGGAAAAATTGTTCAGTCATTTGTCATTTTTTACTGGATTGTAGACGAATGTCTTTGTTGACAGAGGAATTTGTTTATTGTCAGAAGAATGTTTTTATAGCCAGAGTAATTTCTTTGTTGTCAGAGGAATGTCTTTGTAGCCAGAGGAATGTCTTTTTTGTCAAAGGAGTATCTCTGGCACCAGAGGAATGCCTCTGGTGCCATGCATGCAGAGTCCCTGATGTCTGGTACCAGAGGAATGAGCTATATCGAGATGTGTCTTTATGTCCGAGGAATGTGCCAAAGGGATGTGTTTCATCGATAGGAATATCGATGGCAGCAGGGACATTCCTCTACTTCAACAAGAGGGTAATAGAATTTCTTTTATTACCTCTCTCTGTATCACATGAATAGCGCAATGCAGGTAATAGGTTTAAATTACCACAGTAATTCAACAATTACACGAGTAATTACTTCGTATTATTGCACCATTTCGAAAGCATTACAATGGTGATGCATCAGAGTTGTAAGTTAATTACACTGGTAATACACGGGTGTTAAGTGTCCATCAGTGTTACGTCAGTGTTGTATTAAAATTTAGCACCATCATATTAGTAATGCACTAGTATTGCAGCTGTCTCACACTAGTATTTTACCACAATCACATTAGTATTGCACTAGTTTTGAAGCTGTTTTATACTGGTATTGATGCTGTAATACACTAGTATAATACAGCTGCAATACTAATGAAATGCTAAAATGATGCTTGTTAAACACTAGTGTAATACAGCTTTGTAACTGGTGCAATACTCATGTGATGCTAGCAAAACTTTAGGCTAATACAGCTGCAATACTAGTTTATTACTAGTGCATTATTCTGGTACTTCAGGATAATACACTAGTAATAAACTAGTATTGCAGCTGTATTAGCCTAAAGTTTTGCTAGCATTACATGAGGATAACACCAGTTACGAAGCTGCGTTGCACTAGTATTTAACAAGCATCATTTTAGCATTTCATTAGTAATGCAGCTGTGGTATTGCAGATGTAATCTATCAGTATTTATTAAGCGTCACATTAGTATTACACCAGTTACGCAGTTGTATTGCACTTGTATTCATTAGCATATATTTTATCAGGGTAAAGAAAATAATTTTTAATTTGTTCTTCGCAAATAATGAATGCTTCCACCACGCGACCTCGTAAGTTGCAGAAAATTGTTCTCGAATTTTTTACGCTCCCATGACTAAAACTTCAATAATTCAGTAACAATTTAAAAAAAGTTACTTAAAGCAATGAGAAAATGACGATGTGCCTGTTCCAACGTTTAGGGTTCTTTTTTACAAAAATCTGATTGGTATTTTATGAAGATTTATAATGCAAAATTTGATATTTTTTATAAAAATTGATGATCGTTGAAGATTTTGATGAATTTTGAAGATCCTTCACGTGATTGAGCGATGGCAGTTTTCATTTGATATTAGTTATTTCCAAAAAACTGATATAATGGAAACATTGATGATAAGAAACTGATATAATAAAAACTGAAATAATAAAAAATTGAAATAAAAATAACTGAGAGAATACAAAACTGATATAATAAAAACTGAAATAATCAAAAACTGATTTAATAAAAAACTAAAATAATGAAAAACTGATCTACTAAAAAACTGATATAATAAAAAACTGAAATGAACTGATACCTTTGAGGATCCTTCAGCGATGTCAGGATTGGTAAAGGAAAATTCCTCGCTTCTGATTGCCTGGCGAGGCCCGGCTCTAATACACTGACCAGTACCTCGCCTCCTAAGCCTATTATAGGCCTAGTTCTTTACAAAGCCTGGCCCAAAGCTCTACGATTTTTTAGAGATGATTCTTTGGAGTGAGATGACGGTAGTTAATGACGCTTCTACAGGGAAATATGCCTTCGAGAGGGTATTTATGCCTCAGTAGGAATAAAAAAAGAGATGGTGGTAAAAATTTAAAAACATTACACCGAAAAACATAATTTTGCGATAACAGTGATTTTATGTGTTGGAGTGACTATATACGTATTTCTTCAATGGGAATTTTTATTCAGGAAAATGTGGCTTTACGTGCGAATAAAAAGTCAACTCAGGCCTCTCAGACCTTTCGCCTTCGTGACGTTATGAATGTTCAACTATTATCAAGAATACCCTATCAGTGGTGCGTCATGGCGGCGTATCATGCAGGTGTGTCACGGAGGTACTTAACTGATATATCACTGAGGTATATGACAGTGGAACTCTTCGGTGATCGTGACAGTCGTACGTCTCGGTGGCATATCAAGCTGGTATGTGTCACAGAGGTGCTTTACTGATATATCACTGAGGTATTTAACAGTGGAACACCTCGGTGATCGTGACAGTCGTACGTCTCGGTGGCATATCATGAAGGTAAGTAACGGTGGTACTTTCAGCGATGTGCTATTCTAGTGTATCATGGGAAGCACGATATTTTACTGTGGGATGTCACGCTGGTTCTTTACAGTGGTATGCTAAGAGTCTTTAGAGTCAGCTCCAATAGCAAATCTCCACGCATCTGACAAAGACAAAAATGGTGGCAGATAACTCTGAAATACGATAAACTTGCACAGTGCACTCGGTGGCCGAGTGGGTAAAGACGCAGCCCACTGAGGACCAAGTATCCGGGTTCGATTCCGATGACGGTTTAGCGATTTATTCTCATGTCTCGGGAGCAAAACTAGCAGGCAATCACAGTACATGCACACTGGTGTGCTATTAGTGCGTAATCTTACACGTGCGGTTGCCCTATGAACGTAATCTCACACGTGCGTATATTCTCGTGCGTAATCTCACACGTGCGTATATTCTCGTGCGTAATCTCACACGTGCGGATATTCTTGTGCGTAATCTCACACGTGCGTATATTCTTGTGCGTAATCTCACACGTGCGTATATTCTCGTGCGTAATCTCACACGTGCGTATATTCACGTGCGTAATCTCACACGCACAGCGACAGCACGTGAGTATGCCCACACATGCAATGAAATAAACGTCTACACCAGACTTGCTGCGCTGGAAACAAAAGACTATCCTCGCGAGACAAATAAATGTAAAGAATTTAGTGTGTGCGCAACAACTCTCACCGACACAAAATCTACGGGCCTAAGCCGCCCGTGATCGAATTCCGAGGCAAGAAATTAGGGGAGTTCCACGGCATCTAAAGCAGAAATTTCCATTGCTCCTACGGAAATTTCCATCGTTTCTAAGAGGCTGGAAAGGCAGACAGCTTTCTCGTTTTTTTTCCTTAAACGTTCACTTTTGTGACGTTTTTGCGTATCCGGTGACGTTTGACTTTTTTACTTATCCGGTAACGTTTCGAACTTTTTTGCTCAACCGTTCACATACCAGCATCATAACAGTATCACCATTACACACCTAGATGAAATGCCCCTTTGTACATAACCAACGTAACATCCCACAGTAAAATACCATCCCTACGTAAATCCAAGATACACTACAGTAACGCATCACTGTCAAGTACCACCGTTACATATCTCCATGAAATGCATTTGCATACCACTGTAAAGAACCAACGTGAAAGCTGACTCTAGCATCAAAATTTAAATATTATTAAGACATGGAATCGAAACTGGTTGCAAAAGTTACCTGATTTAACGCCTTAAAAGGATGTTTCATAAAAAGATGTCCTCCATGGAATGCAATATTCAAGTTTTTTGCCCCTGTTTGATTTCCTAAAGGAGTTTCTGTTTAAATATGTATATTACTTTTATATATTAGATTAATTTCAATTTATTTGCTTGAACAACTCCAAACTGCTGGTTTGAAGTACTGTGAAATTTAAAAAAAATAATTGAATGAGGATTTGTGTATCAAAATGATTTATTGAAGTCATTTAATTTAATTTTGTGCGACACTGAAACTAGGTTAAAATTAAATTTGAAGAAATTCAGTTTCAGTTGAAATACTTTTACCACTACAGGTTAATGCATGAATTTGAATGTGTGTTCTCCGTAGAGTTTGCCTCTTCCTAGCGGCGAGCAAAGGATGTTTCATATCAATCAAGCCTAAACATATCATCTTGTACGTTGATTTTTCAAATGTCTTATAACTAACACCAGGACGCCATGACGATTACCCACGGTCAAGCAGGTACCCATTTTCGACACCTGGGTTGAGGTTGTGGCCAAGTTCTCCCTTTTCCCAACGGGGAGAAACGCCGGGCGATACTGCCGGGATTCGAACTGCCGACTCTTCCCGTGAAGGGCGCTCGCTCTTAATCACTCGGTCCCGATGGGTCTGGATAACAATAACAATACACATCGCGATTTTTTCAGTAATAAAGCATTTAAAAGTCATCAAATGTTGCAGTTCACTTTTAATTTTCACAGCAAAAAAAATTCTGTACTATGTAGCTCATTTTCCTCTCGAATTCTCTGAACTTAGTCAAATGCACAAATTATTATAAATTAACCTGTTCATTGTTCATAATGTTCAACCTATTCAGAGTAAAACAATGGGAAAATGGCAAAACGAAGCAACGGAATAATGCAATAAAAGAATAATGCGACCATTCTATGTAATAATTCCATATTAAAACAATGAAAGAATTCATTAGAACATGGCCCAACAAAACAATTTTATGTGTTAATAAAATAGTAAAACAATGGAAAAATTCTAAACTGTGATGGAATACAGAAACAATTTTCTGTAATAATGAAAAACTCAAATACTTAATGAGGAGTAAAATGATAATTTTCTTAAAATGCTCATTATTTCATTTAACTTTTGGCGGCTTTGGGTCATAATTACTTCACTTTAATTAAAATTTTCTCTCACCGTTGAAAAAATTTAACTTTTTCATGTTAACATGTTCATTGTCATTATACCAAGTTCATTTAAAAACAAAATGTTACATTCTCACAAAAAGGACACGCAATGTTTAGCTACAAATATGTCAGAGACAAATTCAATTAGCATCGCTACATCACACATGAATAGACCCCAAAACATCCCACATGTGTGATGTAGCGATGCTAATTGATGTTTTCTTAGTCATATTAAAATTATTTTAAATTATCAATTGTAATGTAATATTTTCTTAGACAGATTACAATAGACCCCCCAACACTCCATATCCTAAATGGAGAGCTGATCGTTACTTTTGTTTGCCATTATTTTGTGTTCCTCTTATGAGAAATTTACTATGAGGTAAAATGAGATTTTTCACGTTTTTCAATCTTCCTTACACTTTCCTACTTTCTTACTTTTGATCTTTTACACACACATACGTACACACACTAATACGCACACACACACACACACACGCCCACACCCCACTCACTAAAACACTACACATAACGCACACTCAAACATAACACACAACACACACAAACACACTGTGACACACACATTACATCCACACAGCCACACCCAAACGCAAGAAACAGCACACAACATGAACACGCACACACCCTAACACAACACTCACACACACACAGCCATACAGCGATCCTGTCTTGGTTCACATGAGTCCACGCAAATGAGGTTCGTTAGATCGATGTTTTAATTAGAATTCGAGGTCATTCGTAGATTATCACAGCGCTGCCGCTCGTTGATTGTGTGTGTGTAATACTATCGCTCTGCAAAGTCACACAAGACACATGCAACTGAGTATTCATTTGTGTAACTCACATGCATCTGAGATTTGAGGTGCGTAAATCGACGCATTCGTTACTCCTAATGCGTTTCTCACGTACATGAACGCACTTGTGTGTAATATAACGTGTACGTGTGCTCTTAGAGAGTAATATTACACTTGCGTTCGCTCTTAGAGCGTGATCTCACACGTGTGAACATTCTCATGCTTAATTTCACACGTGTGTATTTTCTCGTGCGTAATGTCACACGTGTGAATATTCTCGTGCTAAATTTCACACGTGTGTATTTTCTCGTGCTTAATTTCACACGTGTGTATATTCTCGTGCGTAATGTCACACGTGTGTATGTTCTCGTGCTTAATGTCGCACGTGTGTATATTCTTGTGCGTAATGTCACACGTGTGCATATTCTTGTGCTTAATGTCACACGTGTGTATATTCTCGTGCTTAATGTCACAGGTGTGTATATTCTCGTGCGTGATGTCACAGGTGTGTATATTTTCGTGCGTAATCTCACACGTGCGTGTATTCTCGTGCGTAATCTCACACGTGCGTATATTCTCGTGCGTAATCTCACACGTGCGTATATTCACGTGCGTAATCTCACACGCACAGCGACAGCACGTGAGTATGCCCACACATACAATGAAATAAACGTCTACACCAGACTTACTGCGCTGGAAAAAAAAGACTATCCTCGCGAGACAAATAAATGTAAAGAATTTAGTGTGCGCGCAACAACTCTCACCGACACAATATCTACGGGCCTTAGCCGCCCGTGATCGAATTCCAAGGCAAGAAATTAGGGGAGTTCCACGGCATCTAAAGCAGAAATTTCCATCGCTCCTACGGGAATTTCCATCGTTTCTAAAAGGCAGGATAGGCAGACTGCTTTCCAATTTTTTTGCTTCGCCGATCAAGTTTGTGACGTTTTTGCGTCTCCTGTTACGTTTACCTTTTTTGCTCATACGGTAACGTTTGCCTTTTTTGCTTATACGGTAACGTTTGCCTTTTTTGCTTGTACGGTAACGTTTGCCTTTTTTGCTTATACGGTAACTTTTGCATATACGGTAACGTTTGCCTTTTTTGCTTATATCGTAACGTTTGCCTTTTTTGCCTGTACGGTAACGTTTGCATATACGGTAACGTTTGCCTTTTTTGCTTATACCGCAACGTTTGCCTTTTTTGCTCATACGGTAACGTTTGCCTTTTTTGCTTATACGGTAACGTTTGCATATACGGTAAAGTTTGCCTTTTTTGCTTATACCGTAACGTTTGCCTTTTTTGCTCATACGGTAACGTTTGCATTTTTTGCTTATACGGTAAAGTTTGCATATACGGTAACGTTTGCCTTTTTTGCTTATACCGTAACGTTTGCCTTTTTTGCCTGTACGGTAACGTTTGCATATACGGTAACGTTTGCCTTTTTTGCTTATACCGTAACGTTTGCCTTTTTTGCCTGTACGGTAACGTTTGCCTTTTTTTTGCCTGT
>JACJUY010005096.1:18233-63841 GCA_014220935.1 Platorchestia sp. MABIK
TTGTTTTGTTGTGTTGTGCTGTCTGTGTTGTTTTGTTGTGTTGTGCTGGTCTGTGTTGTTTTGTTGTGTTGTGCTGGTCTGTGTTGTTTTGTTGTGTTGTGCTGGTCTGTGTTGTTTTGCTGGTACTATACTGAGGGTATACGGAGTTACACTGGTGTTAAAAGTACACATATATGTGTTACACTGGGTACTGACTGGACAACTGTGAGCCGAGGCAGGGCTGTGCTGCTCAGTGTCGTGTTCACACAGGCGACACTGTTGCTACAATTTTTTCAGTGTTCTACTCTCCTTGATGACATTTTATTATTTTTAGCATCGTTGTGTAGTGTCTCATGTTCTTGGCAACCGTTTGTTTAAAAAAAAATTCTTTTATATATGCTTTCATCCAGGCCAGTAACCCTTTCTACCTTTTCACTAATTCTATCTGTTCATCGACTATCGTAATTAAATGTTGAGTGTAATATTAGTCGTGTGAAGAGCTTGCAGCTGGTTAGGTTCCCGAAGGCAACAACTCCATTTAAAAAAGTTTTTTATTCCCCACTCACATTTGACACTCTGACCGCAACGTGCTGACTGTTTGCTATTTTCAAAATTGCTTACTACAATTGACTTCAAAATTGTTTTGAATATTAAACTTCAGTTCAACCAATTGCGGTCAAAGCGTTAGAGGAAAAAACATCCCCCGAAATTTCTTCGTACACTGCGCACACGTATTTTTCAAGTCGTTTCATGGAATTCTTTGTGCTTTGATGTTATCTAGTTTGGTGAAATTCAGTACAGTTACGTGCGTTAATTCAACACCAACATTTGCGTACGAGTGCTCCCTCTTGCATGTATTAAATGATCTCACGTGTAATTACTCAGTGAAAAGCAAGTGTACCAATGTCAAAGCACAGGGAGGAATACGTTTTCCTTATAGTAATCTATCTTTGGATATTTCTATCCAGTGTGTAAGATTTAAATTTTCGTAGTCTGCAAATTGGTGTAAAAATATTTCTGTATTATATAGCGTGCAGTACTTACATACCTGAACCTTATCCTGAAATAGCTTTACCCATGTCTAACTGCAGACATACACAGCTCTACTTATGTCCAACTGCAGACATGAAAACCTCTACCTATGTGTAAGTGTAGACATGGAAACCTCTACCTATGTGTAAGTGTAGACATGAAAACCTTTACCTATGTGTAAGTGTAGACATAGAAACCTCCACCTATGTGTAAGTGGAGACATGAAAACCTCTACCTATGTGTAAGTGTAGACATAGAAACCTCCACCTATGTGTAAGTGTAGACATAGAAACCTCCACCTATGTGTAAGTAAAGTGCAAGTGTAGGTGAGAGGTAACGTAACTTACACGCACGTGACAGGTGTGTACGTGCACGACTGGACACACGCAGACACGGAGGGCGGGGCAGGGCGGCCGCGGTGTTGGTGTGTGGACGAGACCGGCAAAAAAACTCACCCTTCAGCTTACTTCATGAAGGGCCAACGCGAATGCGGTGAGTACCATAATATTGTATTTGAAACTTTCGAATGTTTTTTTCACCATTTTTATTGTGCCACTCCCAACATTTGTTCATGCGTAAAATATTGGAATATTTTCGTAATGCCCTAAACGAATTATCTAATTTCTTCAAATTAAGAAAAAAATTATTTATGAATGACTCTAGTTTGGTGATTTAGTTTGTGCGTGAAGTACGTAAGGAATAGGTTTCTGGATGTCGTAAATGATTATAATGTTGCAAAGGAGTATAACGTCGTAAATGAATATGTCTTCAATCAATACAATGTCGTGAACGAATACAGTAAGCGACGGAATTATTCGTACACCCTTCGTCTTTCAAAACTTTCTAGAATTACTCAAAAACCATTTTTGCCACAGGCATAAGATTTTCACAGGGTGTGGAGCATACATTAGTGACAATAACACGAAGTTTCTAGAACAAAATGTTATTTTTGAAAGACTTAACAAGCGGAACTTCAGAAACGAGAGGAGACAAAATTATTCATACAACTGAGAACATTACATTTCATTGAGAAGTATTTACCGTTATACTTTTTTTATTGATAAAATTGATGTCTAAAATGTTCTTGAACATTCTAGATATGAGATCATTCTAAAAAATTGAGCCAGAGCTAACGGGAAGCCAGAGGAGTAGAGCTTTGTCATTCGTACACTAGCGGCACGATGGGAAAAACTTAGGAACTCGGTGTGGACCTCAGACAGAAGATTATTGACTGCTACAAAGCTGGAAATAGTTATGGCGACAAATCTAAGCGTTCGAGCATCCCAAGATCTACAGTACAATCTGTTATAAAAAAATTTCCTAAGTTTGGTACTGTAGAAACGTTACCTGGGCGTGCTTGCAAATCAAAACTCTCGATGAAAACTTCTCGAAAATTGTATCGTGAGGTCAACGCTAATCCACGAGTGAAGCTAGATGACATTGCCGAGAGACTGAACGCTCAGGGAACTAGCGTGAGCAATCGCACAATCCAGCGCTGTCTGAACAAGGAAGGCCTACACGGACGCCGATTTCGAAGGACTCCACTCCACAAACCATGTCATGTTGCTCCTAGCTTGAACTTTGCAAAGTCACACTTGGATAAGGACAGAGGCTTTTGGGAGAGAGTATTATGGAGTGACGAAACCAAAATCAAGCTTTTTGGGCACAATGACATGAAGAAGGTTTGGCGTAAGAATGATGAAGCTGTCCTGCCGAAAAACACTGTGCCAACAGTTAAACACGGAGGTGGATCATTAATGTTTTGGGGTTGTTCTGCTGCATCGGAGACTGGAAAATTGGCTGTAATTGAAAGGAAGATGAACTCTGATGATTATATTTCTATTTAGGGGGAAAACCTGAAGGCATCAGATAATAGTTTGGGACTTGGAAGGCGGTGGGTATTTCAACAAGACAATAACCCAAAGCACAAGGCCAAGTCTACAACTAGCTGGCTCCAAAGAAATAAGATAAATGTGCTGCTATGGCTTTCGATAAGTCATGATCTCAAGCCCATCGAAAAATTGTGACAGGAATTAAAAGTGAACATCAACTAGAGAGCTCCAAAGAATCTTCAGGAATTGAAACTCATCGCCATTGAAGAATGGAACAATATTTCATCTGAAACTACGGAAAAGCTTGTCAGAAGCTATAATAAAAGGCTTTTAAATGTTATGAAGATGAAAGATCACGCTATTGATTATTAAAAATGTACTCAAATTGTAGATTCACGTCAATAAAGTGTAACACTACTCACAGTATGAATAATTTTGTCTTATCGTGTTTCTGAAGTTCAGCTAGCTAAATCTTTCAAATAAAATGTTTTGTTCTAGAAACTTCATATTATTGTCACTAGTCTGTGCTTCAGTCTCTGTGAAAATATTATGCCTGTGGCAACAATAGTTTTTGAGTAATTCTTGAAAGTTTGGAAAAACGAGGAATGTGCGAATAATTTCATCGCTAACTGCATATTATCTCAAAAGAATATAATGTCGTCAATGAATATACTGCTTCGCTCAAAACTTGAAACAAGAGTTATGAAATACAGCAAAGGACAATGTGATTTTTCGCTGCAATACTAACGTGAAGTTACTAAATACCCAGAAGCGATCACGCAGAGAATTCGATACGTGATTACTTTAGTTATACGAGTTGCAGTTCAAATTAATACGGGTTCACATAACTTGTTCCAACTTCCCAGTTTTGCGTAAGAGTATTTTATATCTTGAACAAAATTCTTATAGTTTTTAATATTATTCGTATTATATATACATTAGTTATTTTAAATGAATTTTTAATTATAACAATAGTCTGGTTTTATTAATTTTGTGTAAAACTTTTCATACCGAACGTATCGAATTTACCTTAATTTTACAATACGTGTTTTCTTTCAGTTGTTGTTGTTGTTGTTCATTTCTTCTTCAAGTGTTCATAAGAAATAATCGCGCAAATTATGGCTGTTTACGTTCAGCTGATGAATTTAGTAGTATTCTTTTGAAATTCACTGCGCAATGAACATTTGCGACACAGCCTACTTCTACGGGCGTCGAATTAGGATCATTATTTACATGCCGTGGGGCATTTGACGGCTAAATCTCCAATTTCAAATCATTTAAAATCTCCAAAATCGCTAAACTTGAGGGCTCCAATTTTGCTGCACTTTATGTTTCCAATTTCGCTGTATTTGAAGTCTCCAATTTCGCTAAGCCTTAAGTCCCGAACTTCAGTACACTTGAAGTCCCCAACTTCTCTTAACTTGTAAACTTTGCCTCCCTAGACCCAGTGATGGTGGAGTCTGTGGTGGTGACGCTCGGCTTCCACGGTCACAAAGTCGGCCTGGATCATCTCGGTCGGCGACATGAAAAGGAAATTCGGGAGCAGGTTTGTTAACTTTGGTTTATTTTTTGAATGTTCACTTTTTATAGTTTATTACTTCAGTTTGTTTTGAATGTTCGCTTTCTGTACTTTATTACTTTGGCTTGCTCATTCGCCATCTCTAGTTTTTTGATTCGACACTTTGACTTGTATTGGTACTCATGTGCACCACGAGGTATTGGGCGCCTAAGGTATCTGAGGACACCTTATGCACTTTTAGAAAAACAGCACGCATTAAACAACTCTCTTGCGTTTTTAACGACATAAACTTATCTCACCTAAGAACGAATGATTTGTTTTCGAAATTCTTGATGAACAATATTCCTTATTGTTCCTTTAGACACATGAAGATCTTTTGCAAGATGTCGCATTGACTTCCCAGGATTTTCGTCGATCATGCCATGCACTCTTCTGACAAACTCAGGTGTTCTGAGGGAGTCAGAGAGTTGACAATGCTGTTTTCTCTTGCTTATGGCCAATTCATCTCCATTGTTTTCATTCAGCTCCTTTCCAATTTTGCAAACGAAAGTTCTGGTGACTTTTAGAAATCTTGCAATTTCTAAATTGCTGTGTATTGCTTTCGTAGACACTATTACAGCGTGTCTTTTCATTTCATTAGTTATAGTAGTGTCTGCCATGGGATCTCCTGAAATGAAAACTGCATTAAATATGATCGGGTTAGTTTAAATTACGAAAATATAAGTGTCTTCAGTTGCCTAACGCACCCTGTATATTGCTCATTTACGCACTGGTATGAATGTGTAGCATTTCAATGACTACTTTCTTTCAAAAAAGAACAATGCGCGAAATATTATCATGCAATTATATTTTACATACGTCTTAGAAAAAATACAAATGTATTCGAGCACCAAAGTGGATTTTTCACTTCTGCTACTTTCTACCTAACCTGCCAACCGCGCACGCGTAGTCAAGGTTTAAATTTTCTAATTGAAAGTTTTTATCTTTTAATCGTTGACTTTAATGGACCACTCGTGTCAGCCGTTAGCATCTTCATAATTGCAATATTCTATCAGTTTATTGTATTCTGTTTTGGTGAGTTCATAACGGATCAGTTGTGTTAAAAATTATAGATGCTCATAACCACGTTTTTGCTGGGCTCAAACCAAACAAAGGGATACAACTATTGCATCAATGGGAATTAGCACTTCCAGGGGGAAAATGTGAGGGCCCGAGCTGAGAGTTAAGTAGGCCTTCTTTTTGTTTAAATAAAATATTTTTTGCTATGTTGAAGACCACCTTTTTCGGTTCACTGATGCCCCGTTTTTTCAGCACCTACAACTTTATTCTTCAACTTTTATCTTGTTTCATGAACTTCTTTCTCAGTTAACTGTTTCTATGCCTCTTCTGCATAGATTCCCCAATCTCTTATCTCCATACTAAATGGTGCCTTCCTCCTTCCTCTCGTCGATACGCTGTTTTTTTGTAGCGGTTAGGGAGGCTTAAACTAACCTAAAATCTAATCTGCTCGGATCAAAAAAAAACTTCCCTAACGCATTTCTTCAAGAGTTTTGTTACATAAATTGGCAAAAAGAGCATGAAAATGAAAAAATAAACTTTTTTCGATAGAATAATTGACAAGTTCACACTGTTGATGTTTATAACGAAGTGTCTTGGTACAAATTTACCCAACGCATTTCCTCAAAAGTTTAATTCTATGAATTTGGAAAACAAGCATGAAACTTGAACATGAAAATATTTTACCCATTAATACGTTTGAAATAACTTAAGAATCTGTGTATTTTAACATTGATTCTTCTAAATTTCATTTCCAGTAGGTCTATTCTTTGGACATATCTCACGCGTAAGATGAAATGGAGAATCAAATGTACGTCATTTTTTGTTGCAAGCGCTTGGGAATATTTCAAGATGGAGTTTTGAATATTCTGAAACGTTTACTGTTAATTGCATACATTTTAACATTGGTTCTCATTTCATGTTACTATTCCGTCACTTTTCGGGTATAAGTTAACATTAATTAATCATAATTATTTAATTGAAAAACATTTATAAATTAACATTAATAATTATTTAACATCAGTTAATTAACATTATTAATATATTAGCATAAATCAATGAACGTTATGAATTATTTATCAATATTTATTAAATTTTATCAAATAATATTTTTAATAACTTGAAATAAATAAATAAATGTCATTAATATATTAACGTCAAATAATTAACATCAAGTAATTAACGTTCTTTACTATATTAACATAAATTAATTCACATTTTTAATTTATTAACATCAATTAATTAATATTAGTAATTAATTAACATGAATTCCACAATATCAAGTCCACAAACCCCTTTCCCCCGTTTTCAGATGGGAGACTTGCTGTCGTCGCTGACACCCGCACAAGTGGACGGCCAAGTGGCCATAGTTGACCTCCCCGACGTCACTCAAGTCAAGTTCACACTCAAAGGCCACGGCAAAATCGATGCCGCCTACAAGCTCGAAGACAAGGTGCTCCCTAAATACGATCTTTTTGATCCAGTCTTTTTTATTGTTCCAAAGTTTTAACGTGCAAAGCAGGACAAGAAATCACTAGGCTTATCGTCATTCAGTAACATCGTTTTAAGAAAGTGTGGCTGTGAATCGATTTCATTTTCTAAATAACTGAAGGTTTTAGGAGAAGGTTCAAATATAAGCTATTGTTATGCAAAGGAGTGTAGAATGCCCGACTGTGCGTGGGCATCAGCACAACTTACCGTATGGGATCACAATTAGCTAAATGGATAAATCGTGCATAAACTCTTAGGACATTTTACCCCACATTTAAGTTATTTTGCTCGATGACTGATTTTATGTCTAAGAATAGTTGTGTTTTAATTTGATAAAAGCCAACGAAAATTATTATTAAATCAGCTTGTATATTGATGATAAAATTAAATGTGAACTGATTGTTGGGGTTTGACCGTTGCATGCGACTCCATTAGCATATTATGGTTGATTAAGAGAATATTTACCTGTCAGTTCGTTCGACAATAATGAAATGAGTTTTATTTGAGTATAATTTGGAATCACTGCATAATTTTCACATACAACCCATAATTGCTCATAGATTATTTGTGGCTAAAACTTGGAGATGTTAGAATGAGTCATCGTCGCTGTCAGAGCCGACTTGCACGCAAAATTTTCATTTTAAAATTATGTTACATTTGCTGAGAAATTATTCATTTAATTTTTTTTAAAGAGCAGATGTTCCAAAATTCCTTCAATCCAAAGTTTTCAAAGTCACCCTTCACATTTCCATTATGCATCACAGTGTAAGGTGCGTTCGTCTTTAGAAGCTACCTTATAAAATTCGACGTTTGTTTCCCATGTAGAATGTTTTCATCGATGGTGGAAATGTGCAAAAACTTTTTAACTTTTGAGGCGTCTTGTCTTTTTGTGGCGTCGTATGATACCAAGATCCCTGTGCTATGACATTGTAATGCCCAGGTACGCCGAGGAGACCTGGCTCTGCAGGTGACAGAGAGCGGACGCCGCGTGCCTGCGGACGCCCGCGCGTCCTGGTTCCATCACGAGGTCGTGCCCTCCATCTGGCAGGAGCACGGCGCCAGGCCGGCCGGAGGGGGCGCTCTGCCCAGGGAGGTCGTCGTCACGCAGGTGACTTGAATTTAGGTCGGCGTCACCCAGGTGACTTGGCTTGATATTGTTACTCAGGTGACTTAGCTATAGGTCGTCACGCAGGTGACTTGGCTTGATATTGTTACTCAGGTGACTTAGCTATAGGTCGTCACCCAGGTGACTTGGCTTGATATTGTTACTCAGGTGGCTTAGCTATAGGTCGTCACGCAGGTGACTTGGCTTTAGATCGTCGTCACCCAGGTGACTTGGCTTTAGATCGTCGTCACCCAGGTGACTTGGCTTTAGATCGTCGTCACGCAGGTGACTTAGTTTGAAATTGTTACTCAGGTGACTTAGTTTTAGGTCGCCGTTACTCAGGTGACTTAGTTTTAGGTCGTCGTTACTCAGGGTGACTTAGTTTTAGGTCCTCGTTACTCAGGTGACTTAGTTTTAGGTCGTCGTTACTCAGGTGACTTAGTTTTAGGTCGCTGTTACTCAGGTGACTAAGCTTGAAATTGTTACTCAGGTGACTAAGCTGACTTAGTTTTAGGTCGTCGTGACGCAGGTAACTTAGGTTTAAGTCGTCGTTCCACAGGTGAATTATTTCAAGGGTTTTGAAAGTGAACTGTGTTTTGCGATATTTTTCACTTTTTGACTCAATGTTTTGAAAAGTACTGAAACTTCTTGACAACTTCAATACTCGGTTGTACATCAGGAAAGGCTAATTATTTGACAAGAAATTGTTCAAAATTTCTCATAAAATTGCTATGAATTTCATTTAGAAAAAGGTAAAAATCCGCAAGTTGAATTTCGAAGTTTCCTATATTGAATCAGTCTGAGATTAACTAAAAACCATATTATCTAATTCCCAAGTCATTTCTAGTGAGAAATCGGAGAATTTTCAAAATTTGTATTCGATTCTAAATTCAAAGAAACTTTTCTAGCACTCAAAGATCAATTTATAGATTATGAGAAGCACCTCAATTTCATGAGGCGTATAACATACTTCATATTCTTTCACACATCAAATCCACCATATTGAAGTCTTGTTTTAGAAACAAATATTTTTTCAGGTTTTTCTATCACAAATCTCATGAAATTTTTCTCGTATTCTTATTCGATGATTCCAAATGCAGTGAAACTTTTCTGGTTCTCATATTGCTTTGTGGATGTTGAAGAACTGCTCAGTTGCTACAGAAGCTGCGCAGTTTTTTGTTATACGAATCTGAACTTGTGAAATTTCAAAATTTTTGACTTGCATTATTTTCTCGCCAAAATTACAGATACAACTCACTTAGTGTTTCCATTCATTTCAAATCCTAGGAATGAAATGGAAGTATGTGACGTTTTTCTCATCTTTAACATTGCCGAGATGTACGGATATGCGCTTATCACATTCTTTTATTATTTTTAGCGGCACGATATGCAGCCAAATTTCTTCAGTAAACCATTGCTGCTTTACGTGTTGCACAAAATGCATTTGTTTCGGGCGTACTCTTCGACAAATTTGACTGTTAGACGAGTATGCAGTCGTGCAAATGTAAGAATTTATTTTTCATCAATCAAAGAATGTCAAGATACTCTGATTATTACACTCCCATCATAATTTTCGATTTTTCCACCTACATTATCTGACACAAATTTTCACGAGTACGCTCTTGTGCGAGTCAAAGATTTTCATTTTCGGTAAATATGGGAAGTAAAGATATACTCCTATCACAATTGATTTATTATACATCGCAAGCGCGGATGCCCGCGACTAGAAACACCGTCGCTCCTCCGTCATACCAAAGCTGACACACCACGGCACTAAAACGGGGTTGGGATGATCCTCACCCCCCCCCCGCAAATTCCCATTATAAGACCTAAATGTAGCAACGCTATCAAATTACGCTGTGACTTCGTCAGAGTATCGAAAACGACGGGAAAACCCAAAAATAATAATAATTAATTTATTATAAATTAGTTTTAACCTCCCTTACCACTACAAAGATTTTCAAAGAGAGTTAGGATGAAGGGACCATTCAGTACATATTACGATTTCCGATATAAATTTTCAAAAAGGTGGAGAGTGGCGAGCATGCGTTCCTGGGTACGCCCGTGGTGGTCACCGTGGTGTCCGCTGTGCTGCTGTGCGCTCTCGTGGTGGCGCTCGTGCTCTACAGGAGGCACATTGCGGGCACTTACGCTAAGGTCGGTGGTACGCTCGTTTGTTGTTTAGAGCTCTTTGCTAGCCTGAGTCATCGTAGACTCCTCCGTTTTATAGGCGCATATTCCGTTACTAATTTTCAAGTCATCTTGTTGCTAAAAGGTACGCTGATTACTGATGACTTTGGGGACCCAAAACATATCACAAACTGAAATGATATTGTTTGTAATGCAAAAGCAGTGGAAAACATTCGACTTTGTTCCATGTAGTTTTACTTCGAGTTAATAGATTATTTCTGACTTAGTCATTCTGACGCTTTTCCAGCTCGTTTAATTCTTTCGCCATTTTTGGTTCTAGGTTAGAGCGTTTGTGATTTGGGAGTTAAAAGATGTTTTTTTTTAAATGATTTCTTTTCCTAAGACGTAGCACGTGTTTAGCTCGACATTTATAATCTTTCAAAATGGGTTTATAAAATGTTTGATGGTGACAAGCCCAACATTGACGTGCTTAGAGAAGTCATTTAGAATATAGTTCTTAGAACTTACTGTGACCAAATGTTCCAATTAGCTGATTGAAGGAACTGCATTGGATAAAAATAAATGTTATGTTTTGTGTGTAAACTAAATTCCTTGTCTCTGCAGTCGAGTCACGGATCTACGCAGTCCCTGGCTTTCAGCGATTCATCTCTGGATCGGCGGAGCATTTCTTCCGGCAAGTTTTGCGCTCAGCTCGAACACCCGAAACTGGACGGCAAGATTCCTTCAGTTACGACGATAGAAAACGAGTTCCGCGCCGTTACTCGCCATTAATTGAGTTTCATCTCGAAACTTAGCGGGAGGTTCGCCGAATTTGGCAGTAGTCCTGTGAATGTGTCGCCAAATATCAAGTACGCTTCTCAAGCTATCCTTTTTATACAATTACTAAATGAATTTAAAGAATTCAGTACCTCAGAACTAAGGAATTGGCATTGGTTATATATTATTTAAAATACATGAGTTATGTGAGGAAAAGAGGAAAGTGTATCCGAAATTTTTTGCAACTTGGCATTGTATATAAAAGATTTGACGCTGGTGAGCACTTTCCAACGGCAAATTGTCCTGGACATTTTTCCATTATCATTTGATGAAAATCATTCGTTTGACTGAAAAAATTTGGAATTGAAGTTACATGGTTTACTGCGTCTCTGAATCCTTTATTCTATGTGGGGTGCAGCAGAATTTTTGATGAACTGCCGGCCAATAACTCAAAGTCAATCGATAAACATTGACGGCCAATATCTCCAAAACAATCAATACACATTGACGGCCGATAACTACAAGCCTCATAACTATCATGCTTAGAATCAATGAAAAGTTTAGGCGTTCTGAAATATCAACTCTATTACAACTCATTTCCTGGTCTAGGAGCATTATTTCCTTAATATAAAGCTTGGTCCCTTTACAAAACATTTCGCTCTCATTAGCTTGCTTTCAGCGATAGTTCTCCAGTTCCCCTGCATAGCAACACCATTGGTGTGGCACCATTAGTTGTGCCTGGTCCTCAATTGGAGAAATTTCACGGTGAATGTAGTTTCTTTATCGTTTTATATTTTACTTATCGTTTGTATATGTGTATCTGTGTGAGCTGATGCCATTTTCTTATTTATTTTAATGTACATCACATGAAGGCAGTGATTATGGAGTATCTGGTTATCTACGAAGGGCTTAAACGTGACTTTTGTTGACCAAATGAAACCAAAATGATATTTGAGTACGAAACGTATTATTGTATAAACTTTAATTGGTTGTTCAGATTAGATAAGAAATTCAAAATCATTTCCAGAAATAAACTTAATTTTACGGCTCAAACATTCATTTTAAAATGAAATCAAGTTTTTCAATGGCTTTATTAATCATTTAAATGAATGTGCCTGCCGACGAAGATAGAAATGAATTTAAATCAATCGGCGATATACAAGACACTCCATTCAAATTTATTTTGTCCATAACTCACAAAAGGGCATCTTGTAGTGTCGCTCTAAAGCGATGAGTTTGTAGCATAGATTTCAATTTCTTCATTTAATTCTAATTTTCTCTAAATTATGTTTAGTCCTTCGCTAATAATAAATCCAACGCTGGGGAGTAGCGAGGAGTGACTCATCGTTTAAAAAACAAATTTTGGAAGCTCATTTAACCTTAGTATTTAACTTCATTAGCGTTAAATACTGCGCAATGATATTTCATAACATTTGATATATATCAGTGTGTATATAAATATATGTGCACACTCAAAAATACAAATATATATAACTATGCACACGTACACACACAAATTTATGTGTGATATACGTAGATAACTAATTTAGACAACTTTCAGAAAAAACTTATACTAATATAAACTTATTTCAATATAAAATATTACTGTGCAGCATTTAACGCGAATGAAGGAATTAGTCACATTGGAATAACAGTTTCAGGTGCCTCCAATGTTTTTTTACAAAACGTCCAGTCTTTGACATTCGCAGCCCCTCACTTCCTTCGATCGCTTAGATTTCCTGTGACTGCGCAAGTTTTTACTATTTAAGATGTTTTATCATTGTTGATATCAAATTTAGCGCGCGTGCAATAATTCTATTTGTCGATATGTAACGCGTACGAATGACCATAGCTTAATCATGAAGCCCATACCATGTTCTAATCCCTTGAGCTTCTTAGTGTAAAAATAGATCATATTTATTATAGTTAGATTATAGTAATGAAAGTCGTGTAATTGTAATTTGGCCTGAAATACTCGAAATCGTAGTCTCCTTGTGTTTAAATGCTAGGAAGGGGTATTCCAGTGGATGCGTTATTACGAATTTTTTTAGATTTAGTTGATTTCAACGATACTTATTTTGCTTCCACGTTTTTTTCAGTTTCCTTGCTGTTTTTATGGCTTAATCAATTCCAAGACTTGAATTTCAGTGTGAATTTCAATTCTACACATTTAATTCGGGAATATCTACTCAAATACTTGATTTTGTCCGGGAGTTATAGTTCTGTGTTGCGTAGTCGAGTTATTTAGTTGAGAGACAAAAGGCACTTGCAAACAAAGCTTCTCATGTTTCCACCATGGACTGTGCATTTAAACTACAATTGTATGTTCGCATTAATCTCAATGCGATGGTTGTGTAGCGCTACTGCTTCTTCTCGCTTTATCCGTCCCCATTGCACTCCTCCATGCCATCGTGAATGTAACGCGCGTCTACGAATTTTATTACTAGTTTAACTTTTTCTTTCTTTCCGCTATCGGAATTTAAAATCGGATAGTTAACACTTCATCAATCTCCGTAGTGAGAGCATTACTTTTGTCTTCCCCACGCTACATAGAATAACATGCATTTTTCCATTGCCTAAGTTGTTTTCTATAATTATGAAGTACGCTTGCTTGGCAGAATATTCATTCCTTCACCTGTATTGCTATTGCCCCTCAGCCTCAATAATTGATCCATATAATACCCTTTTTCTTTGTTGTGAAACGATTGTTTTTCATGAGTCACCAGTCGCTTACATATCTTATCATCTTCGAGTTGATCTGTTTTAACGAAGTTTCAAATTGAGGAAGTAACAAGTACGGTTTTGGTGTAAAAACTTCTTCAGAGGTAGACTCATTTAATTTGTTTACGTTAATTTCAATCTATTCCTCATTATAAATAATCCGTATTTCAGTACAGGTGCAACTATTATTTCAATGGATATATTTCGGTCCTTATGTTTTTCTTCACATTTCACTTGCCAATTAGGTGTAAGATCCCTGTTGTGTCTATGTCCATATAGGTTTTACTCTTTAACCCGAGTTAATGTTAACGATTATGTCAGGATTGCTCGCCTCCCATGCGGAAATGGTTTATTTTTGCGAGAAGCTTCTAAGCTCGGAAATTGTCAAAACGGTAGAATTAGCCATGTTCTAAGTGAAGGATAGCTAAGTTAGGGATACATTAGCTTTAATACGCTCTGTCAGTTTATCTACTTGGCAAACCTCAAGGTATTCGATTTCTAGTTAACTTTGCTGTATTTTCCACAAACACTATTTTGTGGCTTTGCCATACCATCTTTCGTACCAGTGTTCGGTATGTGCCAGTGCTCGGCAGATGCCAGTGCCAGTGCTAGGCAGGTGCCAGTGCTCGGCAGGTGCCAGTGCTCGGCAGGTGCCAGTGCTCGGCAGGTGCCAGTGCTCGGCAGGTGCCAGTGCTCGGCAGGTGCCAGTGCTCGGCAGGTGTAGATGCTCAGGTGGTACTATTTCTGAAAATTTTGTTTCTAAAATAACAGTTTATCATACGTTACTGATGTATAACATCCTATTTCTTTGAGGTCTTATGTGAAACACTGTCGTGGTGTACATTTGTACATAGGAAATTTTTAAAGTGTTTCAGGTTGGTGATGAATGAGGACTTGTGGTGATCAGTGAACTTACCTTTGTATTTTACCTCTCGACAATTTAATACTGGCCAAATAATTGGTTTTCATTTCTCCTGTTGATCCGATTTCTTGACATGCAAAATTCTGTTTTCCGGAGAGACCTAATTCGGGTTTCCGAAGATCCCTAACCCAGAATCCAGTATTCCGGAGATGCATAATCCGGTTTTCCGGAGATGCATAATCCGGTTTTCCGGAGATGCATAATCCGGTTTTCCAGAGATGCATAATCCAGTTTTCCGGAGATGCATAATCCGGTTTTCCAGAGATGCATAATCCAGTTTTCCGGAGATGCATAATCCGGTTTTCCAGAGATGCATAATCTGGTTTTCCAGAGATGCATAATCCGGTCTCCTGAAAATGCATAATCCGGTTTTCCGGAGAGGCATAATCCGGCTTTCTGGAGATGCATAATCCGGTTTTGCTGAGATTGCCTAATTTCTCGTACAGGGGCACGCGATATGACTCTTTCAACCGCATGTCTTCACAGGGTTTACATTTATTCGCAAGTGATTCTACACGTGAAAATGGCATCGCAAAAAAGTAATTCTGGGTATGAGAACCTGTCTTCTCACATTTCATGGCTCGAGTACATAGAAGAACGCCACCAAACATTATTCCCCCACTACGAAATAAAGCAAGTTCCGCAAACACGTCTGGCGCACTTACATCCTTCCTTTATATATTGAAATGCACATCCTTCATGTATTAGTGAGCACTTAATGCAATAGACTTTCCTTCCAGTTGTAAGCATAACGTAAAGGTTCCTTCCAGTTTCCTTCCAGTTGTAAGCATAACGTAAAGGTGTTGAGGAAGTCAATGTGAATTCCACGAGAAGCTAATTCATAAGAAAAAAGTGTATCAAACAAAAATTAATTGTCCATCAAAGAAAACAAATGGTTAATGTCAAACAGCACTACCACCAGCGCCACATTCAGCACTGTGTATCTAGAGGTGTACTGACGGTTCATTGCATTAGATCCGTTAGTTCAGGCCTCCTTAACTCCAACAAAGGTGTTTCAATGAGAGGAAGGAGGAAGGCACCATCATCTAGTTAACAGGCTGACTGCAATACGACCCATCGATGGGTCGTTCGAAAAAGTTTCAACAATCTTTTAAAATCAATGGCATTTAATGGACCCAGATATTGTTTGGTATTTATTAAATTGCTAGCAACATTTGAATTTAAATTTCACATTCCATGGGACCTCACATTTTTCCCCTGGGAGCGCTAATTTCTAAACATTCCATGTGAACACATTAGGAAACGTAGGGTGTTTCAAACATACTTTCGACGGTTTCACGTATTCCCATACTTCTGCCTTCAACACCCCACGGTATTCTCAACGCGGTGGCTATCTCAGAAATTATTCCTCAGGCTACAATGACAGAAGTTAAAGCTGTCTATTTTTACTCGGAATTGTTTATTAAAATTCTCAATGAAACACATCTCTAAATAGGAACAAACATTTGCAAAAATTCCTTCAGAACTGAACGCCAATTCCTACACCTATGTGCACCTAGTCAAATTCCACACCTGGAATTATTCCTTTAAATTAACATTCACGTATTTCACAGACAACAATCAAATGCATAGACACACCAACCGCGTAACATAATATTGACAACAAGAGTTACAACCTGCATTTTTAAACTGTAAAACGCATACAACAAAAAGCACAAGCTAATATTAATAATGATAATAATATTAATCACGCCTAAGCAAACAAAAAAGCATTGCGAAGCGTAACACGGACTCCATGTCCACCAAAATAACGGGCAAACTGAAATCAATTTCTACTTCACAATTCGATGTTCATGGCAAGCCACTTGAGGCCGTAGGAGTAAGGGAATACTACAAGATAACAACAGTAATAAATACACTAAAAACATAACATGAGAACAAATTTACCTCACGTATGATCGACTCTTACACACGGATAACAAAATTCTCGAGGGAATTACAATAGCATTTTACGTGTGTCGCTTTACTGCACGTCTGCGGCAGCAACACGAAGATGCCCCCAATATTGTCTCCACATTTAAATGCACAACACTGCAGCGCCCCATTTAATGCCCAGAAGTAACACTACCCGTCGTTTATAGAAAAACTTCACAAAGCCTCCCTATGCAATGCAATGATGAAATAGAAAGGCACTCGACACCATTAAGATATATGACATACATGTAGGTTCACACCCCAGTAAACAACAAGGATCCCATTTATTACTACTATTATTGTAATTGTATAAGCATCTTTACCACTAGCTAACAAGCGATTCAAACAGCGAGACGCTGTATTAAATCTCTCCTCTAGTACAATTTCAAGTCAATTAGTTAATGTTACCCAGAACCCAAAGATTCAAACTTAAATGAGGGCATTTTCGATTAATCCAACCAAATTCCTTAACGAAGGCATTTGTTGCATTAAGAAGACCTAAATCTTAGACCTAGAAGCCAACGAATTTTAGGAGTAAAATTTACCTGGCAAGGGTTTTCTCCACTTAATGCAAGTGCATACTTCTCTATTTTAAACTAGAAAATTATGTTTCTTTATTATATGTATGTATTGCGAGAAAAATGTTCGATACCAAAATAGAAGTTTTAGAGTTTGATAATCGTCAATTAAGTTTTTCCTCAAACTTATCAGCAAACGAATGAGCGTCTGAATAAACTTACTCTAGAAATGAAGAAGTTTTCAAATGTGTTGCACGTACCCTGTGGCATCAACTTAGTGAAAGTGAATAGCAAATTACACGCGCAAGGCTGCTGTAATGTCTGAAAAATAATTTCATGAATGTTACATAGATTCGATTAGATTATTAGTTAGTTTCAGCCTCCCTATCCGCAACAAAGGCGATCCAAAGAGAGGAAGGCACCATTTAGTATGGAGTTAAGGGAACGCGGAATCTATGCAGAAAGGGCATAGAAACAGTAAGACAAGAAAGAAGTTCATGAAACAAGATCAAAGTTGAAGAAGAAAGTAGTAGGTGCTGAAAAAACAGGACAGCAGTGAACCGAAAATAGATGGTTCTCAACATAACAAAAGCATTTTATTTCAACAAAAAGAAGGCCTACCTAACTCTCAGCTCGGGCCCTCACATTGTCTTCCTGGGAGCGCTCATTCCCAGAGAAACAATAGTTGTATCCCCCTGAGAAGGTTCATGAATGTTATTAATTGCTCCAATTTCGTTATTTCAGAATATTTCCCTACTAGTAATATTACTTTAAAATTTTGTTTCTTGCCTTAAACTGAAAGCACTAGCCCACTTGGCACTGGAGATACCGTCAGTGGACACAGGATTAAACAATTTACGCCATCGTTGCCTGGCAGTTAAGTTCTTCGAAGTCGACTCAGAACTTGCACTGTAAGCCTTTGATAATGTTAAGTGTTTGGAAATACGGTTCCAGGTCTACGAGTTGACAAACGAGAGTTGAATTTCATCAGCTCGACGAGACAGCATGATGAGCAAAAGTAGTCCCAATAAGGAGTCATTAGTCACAACAATAAATTTTAAGCCATGTCAGAGTCGCTAGCTCATCGCCAACATAAAAATATCAAAATCAGTAACAGAAATAAAGAAACGGCTTTAAAAACATAATGCTAGAGGTCACTCGAGCAATACTTTTGTATCCTCACTGTACAAAGAAATACCTCAATAGAAAAGCGGGTAACATGGATACAGAATATAGTTTAGGGAGAATCACTCAAATCAAACAGGAGCAACAACAACACCAGCAGAATGACCCGACAATCCATAAAATACTTTCAGTGCAGCTACGACTAAAAGTTAACATAACTGAACTTTTCAACATAATTCCACAAGTAAATATTTCTCAGGCAATGCCATGTAATATTTTAATGAAAATAATAATCGGCACAAGTGAGTGGGTTCATATAAAATAATCCGACATGTCACTCTTTTCTCCACGGGAATATTTACAAAATAGTGTTCATGTTCTGAGCTGGTCGAGATTCCTCTTAAGATTGAATTGAAACCCAACATAAGATATTACCATACAAACTATGTCTCTTAGTGTTCTATAACTGTGTGTATGTGCTGTGCCTGGAACGTAACGAAAATTGTGTTAGCAAAATGAGCAGTGTCTTTTGCTATGACTGTAATCGTTCGAACTTGCAAAAAGATTGGACTATTTTAAAAACGCAAGGAAAATTGTGTTAGAAAAATGAGCAGTGTATGAATGAGATTATATGGTCTGATGAGCAAGGTCTCTGCCTTATTATTTCATGGAAGTGAAGTTACGCTGCTCACGAGTGCACCTCTCACTGCTGAGGTGAGACAAGTTAAGAAGTTAGTTGAAGGCGCCGTTTCCATTGCAAAGATGTTTTTACAGAAGAAAGAGAAGGAACGATTGAGTGTGAACTACAGAAAACGAGGAATTTGAGCACAAGGTGCGTTTCCGCATATGTTACCCAGCGCACACAGACCCCTAGCTGAGAAAAGAAAAAAGAGGTAGAAAAGACAAAGGAGGGATAACAAATATGACACGAAAACTGAACAAAGCAAAGCGGGCCAAAAGACAAAAGTCCCAAAGGCCTATCTAAAACTGAGGTAACCTAACAATATACCTCCGGTGGGCGACAGTCCCCATAGCATACGATGAAAAAATTTTGCTTACCTAAACCTATTGCCTATTCTAAACCTCCGCAGGGGGACTGGGGGTAAAGAGAACATGTAAATGGATAATAAGGAGGAAGTACCTAACAAGCAATTATCTTCTTAGTTTACCCATGGAAAATTGCTCAACATAGACAAATTATCCTTTTTCTGACAGATTTGCTGGAGAGAAGTGTTGGTAACTTTTGTTTGATATTCGAAGCTGCCAGTCGCACACATGTATCGATACAAATTAATTAGAAGCCTGGAATTAAATGAAATCTAATTCGCTCACATATTTAAATCACACATCAATAAAACTTCGTTTGAATTGTGCCTACAATGAAATAACATTAATTCACTAACATATATAAATCACACATCTATTAAACTTTTCCAGAAAAATGTTTAAATCTAGTGACACCATAAAAGTTGATGCCATATCGTGCCTTAAGTAGGAGTGTTCGAAATATGTATGTTCACCGCATTAAGATTTTGAGTTAAAAAATAATTAAAAAAACGCACAGAGAATAGAACCGACACAAAACCCAAAAATGCCTTTCTTCTTGATAATGTGCGCAAAATTGAGTACACTTAAAGATATAATTTTGCTTTAATCTGAGCAAAATAAATAAATATGAGGAGAAAGACCATCAGTACCCATCTACATGCAGCTAAAAGCCGCGTCACAGCGAGCAATTACACGAAGTTTTGCACGTGGAACACCTCACGGATGGTAAAATCACAATGACAAATTTGAATCCCCAACAGATTAAATTATAAGTTATTTTCAGCCTTCATAACCACAGCACAAGCGTTCTAATGAAAGGAAGGATGAAGGCACCATTTAGTGTGTGGAGTCAAGAGAACGCAGAACCAATACACAAGGTGTGTTCTCACACCAGATCCTCTGTGCAAAGAAATAGCAAGTTGAAAATTAATATTCTGAACAAGATACAAGTTGAAGAAGAAAGTAGTAGGCGCTAAAGAACAGGACATCAGTAAACCGAGAAAAGATGGTCCTTAACAAAACCAACAAACTATTTTATTTCCAGAACAAAAAAAGGCCTATCTAACTCTCAGCTCAAGGCCTCAAATTTTCCCTCTGAAACTTCACGAAAGCAATCAAAGCATGAATAAATAAGCAAGCCAAGAACATTACAGAAGAAGCCTCAGAGCAACGCATAGTTTCATGGCGAGAGAAGCCGAACTTTTACAAATGCTGAGCAAAACCAAGCATTGAAAACATGAATTTTCAGGGGTGAACTTGTAAAAATATTAAAAGAAATAAGAATTATAATCAGTATTGCATGGTTTTCACCAAGAAAAGCGACAAACCTATTTTTCTTGTTAATAACCATTAGGTTATAATAACCATTTAGTTACCTAAATAGTTAATTCAGCGATGGACACCTATATAGTTCATTATTCATCACGAAGGTTAAGTTTCTACCGCCATATTGCTCCTTGCATACCGTTCCTTTTACAGCCGCATCTTAGGGGAAATGATAACTAATATATTTCTCGAAAGGCCTCAAAAAGACATCAGTAAATAACAAGCAGTCTCATCCAGTGTTTCCAGATTCGAAATAAGGAAAGTCAATCTTGTCTGGCTATTCGTCATATTATATTCAACAATAAATATTACAGCATTAAAATTAAATAACCATGGTCGCGCATCTACATCAAAAAATTGGACCTGCAACTAACCACTTGAAAATGAGAGAACAGCTCTCACGGTATCGCTGAAATTTTATGCGACTGCAATAAAATTACAATTTTTCCACTAAATAATACACAAGTGCCTGTTTCAATGCAGATAAAGCGCCTTCTCAACTCACCATTAGTTTTCTTGCCCAGCATAAGTTAACTTATCTCCCGGTCCCCACGCATTTTTCTAAAGGGTTAATTTGCTAACGAAAAAACAGGTAATTATTGCACTGTGTTTGCATTCAAGATTTCAAGTAGTACCAAGATTTCCTGTAGAACCATGATTGCAATTGGTACCAAGTTTTCAAGAGGTACCAAAATTTCAAGGGGTACCAAGATTTCAAGGGATAAAGATTTCAAGGGGTACCAAGATTTCAAGGGGCACCAAGATTTCAAGGGGCACCAATATTTCAAGGGGCACCAATATTTCAAGGGGGGCACCAAAATTTCAAGTGGGCACCAAAATTTGAAGTGGCACTTGGATTTGTAGTGGATTTCAACGATGAACTAACATTTACGAACGTTTTTCTCCAATAATTATCTCACGTTTTTTCTTATTGGCGTAAAACTCGGAACTAAACTTAAAAGTGAGTGTGGTTTGTTTGAATACACAACTAACAGCACTACTTGCAGACACTACATTCACTGGAACTACATTCACCAAAGCCGTGTAAAAATCCAGTACGAAATGAATGCCAGAGAAACTCAAAGGTGCCGACGACGATTGTCCTGTTTCGTAGAAGCCTCTCAGTCCATCTTGACGTTGGTGTAGATATAGGAGACGAAGGCAAACGAGGCAAAGAAGGAGATGGTGCCCAGGGTGAGGAAGGTGACATAGGCTGACAGCAGTGACCACCCCACGAACTCCACCGTCTGCAGGAGTCCCGACATGTTGGACTTGTAGGTGTAGTAGAACACGCTGTAGGACAGCACGAACAGTCCCGTCGACCTGCAAAAATAGCGTGGTTAAAGGCTGCTTCTTCTGCAACTTAGGGTGCAATCTGTGCAGCAATGCAAGAAATCAGTGGGTTAGGGTGCAATCTGTGCAGTAATGCAAGAAATTAGCGAGTTAGGGTGCAATCTGTGCAGTAATGCAAGAAAACAGTGGGTTAGGGTGCAATCTGTGCAGTAATGCAAGAAATTAGTGAGTTAGGGTGCAATCTGTGCAGTAATGCAAGAAATTAGTGAGTTAGGGTGCAATCTGTGCAGTAGTGCAAGAAATTAGTGAGTTAGGGTGCAATCTGTGCAGTAATGCAAGAAATTAGTGAGTTAGGGTGCAATCTGTGCAGTAATGCAAGAAATTAGTGAGTTAGGGTGCAATCTGTGCAGCAATGCAAGAAATTAGTGGGTTAGGGTGCAATCTGCGCAGTAATGCAAGAAATTAGTGAGTTAGGGTGCAATCTGTGCAGTAATGCAAGAAATTAGTGAGTTAGGGTGCAATCTGTGCAGTAATGCAAGAAATTAGTGGGTTAGAGTGCAATCTGTGCAGTAATGCAAGAAATTAGTGAGTTAGGGTGCAATCTGTGCAGCAATGCAAGAAATTAGTGGGTTAGGGTACAATCTGTGCAGTAATGCAAGAAATTAGTGAGTTAGGGTGCAATCTGTGCAGTAATGCAAGAAATTAGTGGGTTAGGGTACAATCAGTGCAGCAATACAGGAGTAATGAAATGAGCCATGTTAATATTAATTTGTTCCACTTGCCACTCTTCCTTTTAGCATTTTAGCAATGTAATGGTTCCACATAAATGTGAATAGGATTTCTGTAAAGTAGAACACCACAAAAAACCAAACTGAAGCTTTTCAATAATTTACTATGAATGTATATAGATGTGTAAACTTGTCTAATAATTAGAACAAAATATGGAAGTCAAACGCGAGTCCAGGATTCTAATGAAAAATAACAAATCGTCTCAGCATCTGACTAGCGCTCTTTCTGTTCTTTGTATACAAAACACTCGTTCAATATCACTAGAGCCCACATTATAGAAAACACACTGTTACGGGCGGCCCATTAATCACAAAATGAAGCAGAATTAGATTTAAAGTTAGTTTTAGCCTCCCTAATCACAACTCTGTTCCAAAGAGGCAAGGCAGGAAGGCATCTTTTACATTGCAATTAAGGGAACAGGGAATCTGCACACTAGGTGTCTTCCCACACTTTGCACATAGAAACAGCAAGATTGAAAGAAGTTCATGAAACGAGAAGCAAGTTGAACATGAATGTAATAAATGCAGCAAACAAGACACCTATGAGCAAAAATAATTCTACTTATTTCAACGAACAGGTTTACCCTGTTAATAAAATTGCAAATTCCTATAGATACAATAGTCGCATCTTCCAGAGGGGGAGGTGGAGCTAAATTGAGCCGAGTATTGGCGATACTTTGTGTGGACGCAAAACAGCTCACGCTTAACAGGCGTGTGATGACACTTCGCATCACAGTGGGGCAATCAACACAGACACGTCACTGGACACTTTACAAGCACACATCACACACAAACATCAACACAAATCATTACACCAACACAAAACACACACACACCATAAACGCAAAATACACAAACCAGAACACAGAGACGCAGTGGAACACAACACTTACGCAAAACCCACAGCACTGGCACAACACAAAACATACAGCACCAACAAAAAGCACAAAGCAACACAAAAAGCCCATTAAAACAGAACACGCTACACCACCAACACCAAACGTACGACACAAGCACAAAACACAACACTGACATAAAACCCCAACACGCAACTGGACACAATACAAGCAGCACTGACGCTAAACACTAACACAGAACACATCAGAAGTACCGCCACAAAACAACACCACCACATGCCACACTAGTGATGTACCGTTGTATCGGTATCGGCAGTATCGGTTATTTTTACTGGTATCGGTAAAATCCGGCCGATACTTTCCAATAATATGTACTTTATCATTAAAATGGAATTCATAAATCATGAAATTAAAAGTATAATCAAATAAAGAGCCTATTCATACCTAGTAAATTAGTTAGCTAACTGTTGAATTACAGCATTTAATCAGCATTTAACCCCCTAACTGAATTTACTACTTTGAATTCCCGATGAGTCACGTACGGTCAGTAAGTGAAAGCTATGTAGCATGAATAGTTAAACACAGTAGTGACATAAAATTATTCTACTTTTACAACTAAAACCTATGTAGTTTGGGCCAATTTCCATTTCTTAAAGTATGTGACAGGCTAAGAAAAATGAAACCAAGTAAAAAAGTTAAAGGTGCATTTTAAAGTTTTTGTAAATTTAATATAGAAGTAGCTGAAAATTCTATTTTAATTTATCTTGTAAATCCTCAAATATTACGAAGCTAATAATTTTATTTTATTTTGTTTTGGAACCATTTATACTTATTTATTTCATTTTGGAACCATTTTTGTTTTTATCTGTTTAGAAAGATTTGTTTTGAGAGTTTATTTTGGAACCATTTTTGTTTTGAATTGATTTGAGATTGTTTTGGTCCACTTTTGGAACCACTGGCTATTATAGCTCGAGCTGCATTACGTTGCAATACGATTAGAAACACTTATCTATCGAATGGATTTCATTTGGTTATTTTTTCTCAACAATTTAGTTAACATAGCAGGAGCAGTTTTATTATTCATAATGAAAAACTTAATGGCCGATATTATATTATTAGATATATTACTAAATAATTTTATTATAACACAAATGTAGGGCTAATAATGGTTTTATTTTGATATAATTGTAAAAATATCGATATTTTCAGGTATCAGAGTATCGGTATCGGCCAAAAAATGGGTATCGGTCTCGGTCCAAAAAAAATGATATCAGTACATCACTATGCCACACCAGAAGCACTGCACCACCATCTCATGCCACACCAAAAGCACCGCCACAAAACAACACCACCTCATGACACACCAGAAGCACCGCCACAAAACAACACCACCACACGCCACACCAGAAGCACCGCCACAAAACAACATTACCACACGCCACACCAGAAGCACCGCCACAAAACAACACCGCCACACGCCACACCAGAAGCACCACCACACGCCACACCAAGCAGCACCGCCACAAAACAACACCACCACACGCCACACCAAGCAGCACCGCCACACGCCACACCAAGCAGCACCGCCACACGCCACACCAAGCAACACCACCACACCACACACACCCGGTGGTGTAGAGAGAGCGCCACCACCAGCGGTGGTCCTCGCTAGCCAGCAGGAAGTAGGTGAGGGCGACGGAGACGCAGGCGGCCACGCTGATCACCAGCAGCAGCACCAGCGCCAGGATGCCGTACAGGGTGTACGTCTCGCGACCCCACAGCGTCGAGAAGATGTAGTACAGCTCCACGCTTATTGCGCTGCAATGCAACCTTGTCTTATTGTTTATTGCACAGCAATGCAACCTTGTCTCATTGTTCTCAGTATACGAGGTAGCTCTAAAGCAGTGGTTCTTAACCTGGGCTCGATCAAACCCCAGGGGTTTGGTGAGTCAGTTTCAGGGGTTCGGCGGTTTGGTTCCTCACACTAATATGCACTAATACAGTATATCTGTATTAGTGTACAGTAAACAGTATGCAATATATGTATATAGTTTTATATATATGTTTTGAATTTGAAGAAAAAACACATTTTAATTTTCCAACTAAGGAAGGTTTGATGGATGCATGTGTAGAACTCGAGAGGTTCAGTACCTCCAACAACGGTAAGAACCACTGATATAAGGTCATTCCACTCTTTAAACATCGTAGCCAGTTTGCAACATGAATGAAAGGTCATGTTAGGGTTAGCAGTCTCTTGTAATATGATACAGACTAGCTATATTACGGCTTAGTGTTAATGATACAGACTGGCCATGACAACACTTGGTATTTATGATACAGACCAACCACGATAAGACTTGGTATTTATGATACAGACTGGCCATGACAACACTTGGTATTTACGATACAGACCAACCACGATAAGACTTGGTATTTATGATCCAGACTGGCCATGACAACACTTGATATTTATGATACAGACCAACCACGATAAGACTTGGTGTTTATGATACAGACTGGCAATAATAAGACTGTTATGATACAGACAAGCTATATTAAGACTTGGTGTTTATGATACAAACCAGCCATGATAACACACGGTACTTATGATACCAACTGGCCATGATAACACTTGGTACTTATTATACAGACTGACCATGATAAGACTGTATTCATGAGATAAACCAGCCAAAATGTTAAAATGGTGAAGGGACTTGCAGGCCACCCTGTATTAGGTAGTTTGAGATTTCCTAGCTTTAGCACATACGATTTAAATGAGTGCGGAGAAAAGGGACAGTTTAATATGGAGTGTAGAAAATAGGGAGTCCACGAACAAGGTGTGTTCCCACACACAGGGTACTCTGGGCACAGAAACTGCAAATTGGGAAGGAAGTTCATGACACAAGAAGAAAGTTGAAGAAGAAAGGCAGAGGTGCTGAAAAACCTGACAGCAATGAACCAAAAAAATGGTCCTTAAAAAAAAAAAAAATCCATTTAAATAAGAAAGAAAGCTCCCCTAACTTTCAGCTCAGGACCTCACATTTTACAGCTGTCACATCCATAAACTCACTAACTTGTGCAGACTCAGAAAGAAGCGAGCGTAACAAATGACCAGAGACTCAACAACAATAAAATAATGAGGCACCTTAACAATAAACTGACCAGACTCCAATAACATCAAAATGAGTGGAGACTAACAACAGGAACCAACAAACTGCACACCTGAACGGTAGAAAACCGCCGATGAAGCAGTGCGCAGGAGCAGTTTTGTACCAGGGAATGTGGGGAATTTCTCTGGGGAAGTTTTTACTTCTGCAGGGAAACTGGAACGCCTGAGAGTGACGGTGGCCTATCACTCCGCCCAGCACCGTCAGCGGGTACCCAACTGCACGCACACCAGACGAAAAGTTACTCCAAGCTCCACGTTTGAACATTTATGCTCACTTTCAGCGACGCCTTTAAGAACAGATTGGTCGTTCATAAATAGAATATAATGAAAATGGTAAAATGAAGAGAAACTCAGATTTTCCATTGCTGCAGACTTGTTCATAAAAAGAAAGCATGTATACAGGAATGAAAATAGTAAAATAAAGAGAATTTCAGACTTTCTATAACTGGAGACTCTAATTCATGAAAAATAAAGCACGTATTCAAAGTAGTGAACAGTACAATGTGGAGAACATCAGACTCTCTGTTACAGCAGTGAGCAAGTTAAAAATAAGGGCAGTTAAATTATAGCAGTAGCTGTCAACTGTCACAGGACGACGCAGGTAAGTAAGTAAAGTAAGGCAAATTGTTAGCGCTTCGCAGACTAGGTACATATCGTACCAAAAGTCACAAAGGTTTATAACTGTATAATGAATTCATTTCTCACTGAGCATTTCACTCGAACACAGTACAGTAGAGAGTGACGGCGAGCTCGCGTACACTAAGCACATTATCAATCTCAGGCACGCACCCAGCAGCCAGAGCAGCAGCAGCAGCATCACGGTGGACATGGGGAGGGCCTGTGTTGAGCCATAAGCCCAGGCCACAGTGTTCTGCACTGCCCAGATCAGGAACAGCGGACCTGTCAACAAAATTATCTCTATTTAGTGGCTGCTACCAGATTTGGATCCTGTAGGGTACTTGTTGACAAAATTATCTCAATTTAGTGGCTGCTACCAGATTTGTATCCTGTAGTGGACCTGTCAACAAAATGATTTCTATTCGGTGGCTGCTACTAGATTTGTATCGTTTTCTATTTTACGCAACACAAAGTTATAAAGCCAATCTTTTAATCGAGCGTAAAACTATATTCTTTTCATTTTTGGTTATATTTGTAGCCTTTTGAGTAAAAAAAATAGCAGAATAAAATAGATCACAATTAATGATATGAGAGAAGTAAAGCGTACGCATAAGGTAAAAATTATAAGTAATTATGCAAGTTCACATATTTCTAACTAAATATACCCTAGGGTCGCTATTTTAAATGTTCCTCTACAGGACAGGATTCCTAGATCTAACGCTTCTAATACACGCAAAGGAAATGGTTCAACAAATTTTCAAACCTGACTCTGTACATCAAAACTTGTATAATGCGAGAGCTTGATGTCATAAACCATGTTATTCTACAAGACAACACACTTCACCTGTTCCAAAGAAATGAAGGCACGGCTAAGATAGAAGTTTAAGGAATGTAAAATCTACACACAAGATGTGTTCCCACACAAGATTCCTTGTACAATGTACACAGAAACTGTAATTTGAAATAAGTGAAAGAATTAATGAAGTAATTGTAGTGTAAGGCCAGGCCCTGCATATAAGAACTGCATGTCATAATTTAAGCAAAACCCCTAACGCAAATGAGGTGTCTCGAACCTCTCCCTATATGAGAGCCCCAGCAATATACAAGCTCAAAAATAATAGTTAAACCCAGAAACAGAATATGAAACATTTTGATAAGTTCTTTAAAATTATTACTCATGAAATGCTAAATTTGAGATTAACACGAAGCATTCAGAGATGTGAATGATACGACTGATTTCTATACGCTCTTTAGAAAGGAAAGCGAGCATTATAGGTTAATACAGTGGAAGTCTGTCATGCTCTAGTAATAAAAGAGATGCATAGTGATTTATGTGCCACAACAATTGTGCTATGGGGCAAAACTTAATGGAAGTCATAAAGGACTTTTAATCAAATTCTATACTTCTTGACTTCAAATTAATTTTCCGTCGCAAATCAGGACACATACATCACATCTGATGCAAATATAGCAAAGAAATTAATTGAAACAAATGCTATTCTAGATGATTTAGTAGCCCACAACTTGATTAAAAAGAAACAATAAGATTAGATACTAATAATAAAATCTGTTGCTTACTTTACTTTCGATATTCACTTCTGTACAAACTTATGACCACTTCACCATTCAGAATTTATTTTAGTACCCTTCATTAATTTTTATTTATTACCCTCTAAGCCAAACACGACTTCAGTATCTTTAAGCAGAAAAATTCACAATAAAAACAGTAACACAACTACGACTTCGCCATTTTCATTCAGGAATATTTTTAATGAAAACTACTTGCGAATCACCACCCTAGCATTTTCACTCAGGATTAAACTCTTTAATAACCACAAGCGAATGACCAATCAACCTCCACCCTGAACATCCCAATCCAAAAACCACAAGCAAATGATAACACTAACCTCCACCCTGAACTTACCAATCCAACAACCACAAGCGAATGATAACACCAACCTCCACCCTGAACATACCAATCCAACAACCACAAGCGAATGATAACACCAACCTCCACCCTGAACATACCAATCCAACAACCACAAGCGAATGATAACACCAACCTCCACCCTGAACATACCAATCCAACTACCACAAGCGAATGAAAACACCCTCTACCCTGAACATACCACTCCAACAACTACATCCCAACATCCATTTGAGCTGCTAAAGAAACAACACACGCACCTGTGAAGAGCACTGTGGTGAGGTTGATGTTGGTGACCCACTTTTGGCCGTCCATCTTCCTGTAGAATGTGGCGGCCACGAGGCCCGCCACAAAGGACGTGAGGGCGTAGAGGATGACCCCTGCAGCGTTCATGGAGCCGTGCCGGTGCACGTCGAACAGCCCCAGCAGCGCCAGCGTCAGGATGCCCAACAGGATGAACAGGAACTGGCATCCCACACCTGAAAAGTGACGCACACTCAGGTTTCTGGGGCATGCAACTTAGTCTTTGGACTTAGAAACCAGGCATGTAATTTAGTTTACGGGTTTTGGAAACCCGGCATGCAACTTGATTTTTAATGAATCTTTTTTTTGGATTTGGAAACTAAGCATGTAACTTAGATTTAGGGCTTATAAAACTAGGCATGTAACTTATTCTTTGTGCTTTGGTTCGATGACATAAGTTAGTTTAAGCCTCCTTAACCACAACCAAAGTGTTCCAAACAGAAGGAAAACGTGAGGCACCATTTGGTATGGAGTCAAGGGAATGAGGATTTCCATCGTGGGGACAAACCCACAAGGTGTAGCCCATCACAAGATCCTGTTAACAATGAGTTAGGAGAGAAGTTTATGAAGCAAGATAATAGTTGAAGACTAAAAATGGTCGGCCCTGAAAAACAGGTTAGAAGTGAACAAAAAAATAAGTCCGTATCAGAAGTAAGATCTGTTCTATTTCAACAAAAGGAAAGACTGCATAATCTTTGGCTCGGGAACTCGCATTTTCCCCCAGGGAACGCCAATTTCCATAGATGAAAAAGTTTTATTTCTCTAAGGGGAGTTCAGCTTTGAAAACCAGCCATGTAATTAATGAAGTGAAGACATGAACTTATCAAAAATGGCTAACGAAACAAGCATATTACTAGCCGACTTGAGTAGACGGTTTGATATAAAAAGATAATTTCTTCATTCCTACTCAGCCAGCATCATTTTCAGTGAAGCCCCCAAAAGAAAAGAAAAAACTCAGATTCCCCTTTGGGAAAATTCTTCACTCCAGTTGCACTAGTATGAACAGAGAGCACAACTAAAACATTTTAGGCATTTAATATACAAGAAAGGCAAAATAAATGCTCGAGTTCTCACGCATGTGAAATGACATATTGCAATCCCTTTCACTCTAAATTTCAAGAAAATAACAATATCAAGATTCAGCACCGCAGCATATGGGGCAGTATGAGGCACCAACATTGAGGAAGACAAAGCAAGCATAAAAAAGCTCACTATGTATGGAGCAGAAGAGACAAGCACAATAAGAAGGGCTGACCGAGTGTGGAGCAGAAGAGACAAGCACAATAAGAAGGGCTGACCGAGTTTGGAGCAGAAGAGACAAGCACAATAAGAAGTGCTGACCGAGTGTGGAGCAGAAGAGACAAGCACAATAAGAAGGGCTGACCGAGTATGGAGCAGAAGAGAGCGAGGTGCGTAGGGAGACGGAACACATCAGTGTGGATGATCTTCCAGCCATATTCGGTGTCTAAGTCTCCTCCATCCTCATCCTCAAGGCTGTTGTAGCGGGCGAAATCGCGCCGAAGAATCCGCATCTGATGTAAGGATACCATTTCACCCAACGCACAACACAAAGACATTCAACAAAATATTCAATGATTATTTTGCTACCATTTTAGCTCGTCAATGCAAGCTATTGTCTTACAGAAAGTTTTAGCCCACTGTCCAATATTCATGTCTCATCAGAAAGCCACAGCACCACGTGGTATAGAAAGTACCCTTCACTTATTTGTACGGCCCCAAAGCCGATAAGCAGGAATCGTTTCCAAAGCCTTCAGCCTGCGCAGCACAGAAAGTACCTATTTACACACCATGATGACGGCCACAAAACCGGTAAGCAGGAATCGTATCAAAAGCCTTCAGCCTACGTAGCACAGAAAGTTCCCTAAACCTATTTACACACCATGATGACGGCCACAAAGCCGATGAGCAGGAAGACCAGCACGGCCGAGTTGATGATAGAGAGCCAGTGGATCTCGAAGGAGCGCGGGAAGAAGGTGTCGTCTTGCAACAGCCTCGTTCTGTCACTGAACTCAGTCCTGGACATTTGGAAACACGCATCAAATTACGAAAAACATCAGCCATGCAGCAGCAAGCCTTCGTTGGATGCTAAGTTGTATAAACTAAAGGTAGGTGTGATAATTCAAGTAATTAATTCTCTTTGTGAAGCAAATGTGTACATTTATGATCTGTAGAATAATTTTTTATTCTATGACTTGGTTTGAATTTAAATACCCGTAACTTTAAGACTGAACTTATGCACATTAGATACTTGAACTTAAGAGCATTGATTGCAAGCAACTATATTCAATAAATTAATCCGGAATATGCGTAACTTTTACATTCTTATTGTGATTCATAATTTCATCACACAAGTATGAAACTTCAAATAAGCTGCATATCTTATCATTCAATGATAAACACACCTTCCAAAAAACCCATGTAATTTTCAATGCTATTCCTGCTACAGCAGTCATGAAATAATTCCTAGATGCAAGAACAAAAGCAAATTTTCTACAATTAAAAAAAAAAATATTGAACACAAGCAGCAAATTCGGAGTTATTTTTGACAATTGCAAGTGTGAGACATGGAGGTGAAATAAGCATAAATTAGCACGCATAAAATTTGTAAATAAATTAGCTTGTACAAATTAGCATACATAAATTAGCCTGTTCAAATTAGCATGTATAAGTAAGTATGCATAAATAAGCACCTACTTGGTTGGGACCCAGGACACGGAGTAGGTGGGCTTCACAGTGAGCGGAGCCTCCATGGGAGACAGCTCCAGGGGGTTGTGGTCTCGGGTCATGTTCACCATGATGATCTGCACATGACATGAACATGGTTATCATCATGATCAGCAAATGACATGCTCACCATTATAATTTTACACAGAATGAACATGTTCACTATAAGATCCACACACCCAGAACATGTTCATCATGATGACCTGCACACATTTCATCTTCAGCCTGGCTCCTAGTATTACCAAAAAAGATTCTTTACTTAACTTTAGTTTTTTTACATCATTTCTACCAGTATATGCCAAGAACAAAAAATTCATGTACACAATTCAACAGTGATTGAAACTTAGTACATTAACTATTTTGTCACGACTTAACTGATTTGATTGCATTACATTTCTTGCTATAACTAGATTGAACTATTTTGAATACAAAACTATTATAATGAATTATCAAGTACCTGAAATAATTATCCACTCACAAAATGCTTTTTTTTACAGAATGGAGTATAAAATTTCATTTTCCCACAGATGAACCAAATTTAAACTATTTTCTCAACTCATAATTGAAAAAAATTCCAAAGGCAGTGCAGAATGAATTATCAAAAATAATATTTCCTTCTAGAAAGTTCGTATTATTGTCACTAATATGTGCTTCTTCACACCCTGTGGAATCTTATGCCTGTGGCAACCAAAGTTTTTGAGTAATTTTAGAAAATTTTGAAAGACAAAGGGTGTGTGAATTATTTCATCACTAACTGTAGCTAATTTGTCCAGCTGTGAAATTAGCATTAAAGATTCACTTTGTATCTCATTTAAATTGCACTATCTTAAACTCAAATGTTCTCCTCGTACCTTATTCTATATTAATCCACCATTTTACATTAAACGTTCGCCTATACACTATCCTACATTATTCTATCATTTCAACATTAAACGTTCACCTTATACACTATCCTACATTATTCTATCATTTCAACATTAAACGTTCACCTTATACACTATCCTACATTATTCTATCATTTCAACATTAAACATTCACCTTATACACTATTCTATACTATTCAATCATTTCAACATTAAACATTCACCTTATACACTATTCTATACTATTCAATCATTTCAACATTAAACATTCACCTTATACACTATTCTATACTATTCAATCATTTCAACATCATATTCCCGCTCATTCTCTTTATACATAATTCCATCATTTTAACATTAAATGTGCACTTTGTACCAAATGCATGAGTAGACACAACAAATGAACACCTTGCACATTTTGTGTGACAAATTGCTCATTGGGTGCCTTTTCCATGTGACATAATTAAATGCACCAGGAGCTTCATCCATATTGTAATCTGTGGTAAAATGCTCATTCAGTACCTCATCCATATAGAAACATAAGATAAAATACTCTTTTTATATCTCGTCCACACTGTAACATATCAAATACACGTTCAATACCTTGTCCATATTGTAACATGATAAAAAACTCATTTTATACCTAGTCCATATTGTAACATGAAATTCACATACAATCACTTGTTCATATTGTAACATATGGTGAAATTCTCATTGAATACTTTATTCACATTCAATACCTCGTTCATATTGCCCAATATGATGAAATTCTCATGGAATATTATTGTAATAATACAATTGTATTTTTACCCTTATTGTAGTGACCCTTATTGTAATAATACAATTCATATTTACTACCTTGTCCATATTGTAATATATGGTGAAATGTTGATGCGTCCACAAGAAGACCTTGTGTGAGTGCGGCACAAAGCCCGTCTCTTCAACGTGTCCCAGGAACTCCCTCACAGGTATGTCATCCACCACAAACTCGTAGTAGTAGTTCTCCTCTATGGCGTCAGACAGCTGCGTCACCTCCAAGTCTGACAAGGTCAGGGTGCACAGCGCCTCCTCTGCAACATCAACTGCAAACGCACGGTAATTAAGGATTGGCAAACCATTGCACTTAAGTCTTGTAAAAACTGTGAGAAACAACCAACTGCACATTTCATTTTTTTTTTAATTTTAAAAGAGAATCAACTGCACATTCCACCTTTTTAACCAAATATGGAGAACAATCAAGTGCACTTTTCACTTTTAAAATAATTTTGGAGAACAACCAATTGTACATTTCACTTTTTGAATGATGATAGAGATCAAGTAATAGCATATTTCACTCTTCAAACAATTATGGAAAACAATCTAGAGCACACTTCTTTTTTTGAGCAATTATAGAAAAAACCACCTGCCAATTTCACTTCAATTACAAGAATTATGAAAAAACAATCGGACAAATTTTTCAAAACGTTAGCAAGTAGTACTGTAAATACACCAAAATGAACTCAGTCATTGCACAATGTGAAGAAAGCAGCTGTAAAACGTCATTGTTTACTATGCAAAGCAGCAGTGAGAAATAGTGCGTAGGAATACTTATGTGTGTAAAAGATCCAACTGCTAGTGAAACAATTCCTAAACAACTGAAAACAGCGTAAACACAAAAGTGCCTTCAAAAAGCCTCAACAACACTTTAATTATTTGGGCAAAAAGTTTGTAGAAAACATTGAACGCTTCCAAAAAAATTTATACACAAGTACACTAGATACTGATGAAGCCAAGCTCTAGTAAATTATTCATACTTGGTTTGAAGTAATTCTTGAATAACGAAGTGTTTATTGGATTTAAAAAATTGCAAGGCAATACAAAATAAATTTCCACAGCAGAAAAGATACAATTGCATATGTAAATTCTTCTTGCTTTGATAGTTCCCAGAAACCCTTACTAAGCTCTTTAGGTCACATCAACTGAAATCTCATATTCTGGCAGCTAAATCATCCTTTATTATCCATTGACAGCACATACCACACTCTGAACCAAGCAAAAAAAATTACATCCTAAGTTCCAAAATCCCTGTCAATTCAATGGAAATGTGGTTGCCAACCAAATAATATAAAACTACAATGAACACAGCCATATGTATTGTAAAACAATCCTGTACAACAGTATAGGAATTATGCAAAGTAGATGAACATTGATTGCAAGATGAAAGTTAGAATTTTGCAAGCAATTTTCAAAGTAACATGTGTTATTAAATACCTTAGTTTAAGACTCCCTAGAAAATACTTGGGCAATTTTAACACATTGACTACAAATTGGGACAAATGTGTACCGCTAGGCAAATTGCTCATTTATGCACCAATGCAAATGAATGACATTTCCACAATTTCGCGACCTCTTTTTGAAGGAATTTTGTCGCACGGGGTAAATATTATTGGGCACTTATATTTTGCACCTTTCTTATAAAGGAAGGGAACTTATTCAAGCAGTAAAATTAATTCTCCAATTCTATTTCCTACAACCAATCAACCTTTAGATCAGCGCAATCGTAGTCAACGTGTTAGGGGAGAAAAAAAAAGAAACAATTTAGTATGGACTGTAACAAATAAGGAATCTATACAAAAGGAGTGTTCATAATTGAAAATTTTAGTTTCAAATTCACTTAATGCAAAAAACAATTAAGAAGTGAGTGAGAATGGTTAAGCACCTCACTAACCAATTCATTTAAGACATGAAACTCTAAAGTGAATATCAACAGTTTGTAACCTCATTCCCTAATTTATATAATGCATAAAACTTCAAAGTGAAAACAAACAGTTGGGTACCTCACTCCCCAATAGGCATTTTGATTTGATTGATTTTGATTTTAATGCATAAAACTTCAAAGTGAATACAAAGAGTTGGATACCTCACTCATCAATTGGTATACAGTCATACCTCGCCTTATAAATTAATTCATTCCAGAAGTGGTTCCATTACGTGATTTTGTGTGAGTAGAATGTTTTTCACATGTAAAAGGCCTGATTTGTTCCAAGTCCCCCAATACCTACTACACACTCTTTAAAAATTATAAAAGTATACCAATTGTGTGTGCAATATTTGTTAAAAGTAAAAGAAAATTATTTATTAAACCATTATAATGAATAAGACATGCAAATCATTTACCGTTTACTCTATCGCGCCAATTTCAAAACAAAACATAGAATGCTACAAGTGTATTTACGCTTCGAAGGATTCGAGTGGCTGTGAAGCCGAGCGAGCATTATTTGAATTTTTGTCACTTTGTATTTCATAACTTAAATTTTCTTTTGTAATCAGAGACCGAAATTTAAAGCCGTTTGTAACTTGGATTATTTGCTAGTTGGATCTTTCGTAAGGTGAGGTATGAAAGTAATGCATAAACTTTGAAGTGAATACAAATTTGTTGGATACCTTACCCTTACATTCACCCCTACTTCACCCTGAAATTCATAAACATTAAAGAAGTGAATAGGAACAGTTGGGAACCTCACCCCCAAAGTTGACTTTGTAGATGGACTTGGCCATTCTGTCCCCATCCAGCACTTCTCCTAGAGTCAGGCCTTTGTGCTGAATCTGAAAAGAATGCTAGCTTTTATAACAACATCCACACATTGAACCAACAGGAGAAAATTTCATACATTTCACATTTTCATCTGAATGAGGTAGGCAAAGCCTAATAAATCAATAAAAAAGAGTGGAAAATCAACTGAACAGTACATTCACAGAAGATATTGATATGAAAGTGAAAGATGCACTATGGAGAACTATATTTTGAAAAGATGGAAGCAAACCTGCTTTTCTTTTTTAGAGGCTGATAGAGAATATAATTACCCACCTAAAACTATTTTGAATAGGAAAAATATTCAAATAAATACAAAGTAGGAAATGAATTGAGAATCATAAATTACACAAATCACAAACTTGAGAGCTTTTCAGAAAAAATTCCCTTCTGCCTAATACAGATGGAAATATGTTTATTACTTGGAACAAAAATAAAAATCCCTGCAATCACCCTCTATCATAAATTATTTAATCATTCTACAATATCACAGTGGTAGATAATACTGAGTTCAACCACATGAACAAAAAGTACCAAACATCATTTTCAATCAGGAGTTAATTTCTTTAAAAAAACAAAGCAAAATGCAAAACCATATTTTTTCCAAGTAAAACAATAAAAAAGCAAGCAATTTCTTCCTACACAGACATCTCAAAAGGGATAGACTATTTTCCCTTGGATCTAACAGTTCTTCAAAAATGATTCAAAAATTTTTTGTCAAAGTCCCAGACATTGCATTTATAACTGACAAACTACACAAACAACCGGCTACAAATTTGAAATAAGAAGACCATTGAATGTCTCCAAGCATACCCAGAAAACATTTTTCAATAACTCACTAAAATTTGCCATTACATAATTAGAAATGAGAGGGCCATTGAATGTCTCCCTGTATATAGGGAAACATTTCTCTTTAGGTCACAAAATTTAGCCATGCATTAGAAATGAAAATGCCATTGGATGTCTCTAGTACAGGCAAGAAACATTTTTCAGCAGCTCACAATTTTGGGCCGGCAGACGGGCATGGAGTAGTAGTGGTAGGTCTCATGGGGGTTGAAGTAGGGCCCCACTTTGTTGACGTACACCTCAATCTGAAGGTATACATACAATTAGTTCCTCTGCAACATCTTACCAAGAAATGCTAGCTCATGATCCATTCAAGTTCTAGGGATGTGACTATCACTTTAGTACACGGGACATCCCTGAAATCTAAATTTACAATTTTAAAGAGCATGCTCATCTTGGTGCATAGAAAATGGCATAAACTATCAATCCTCACACCATCTCCATGAAACAATTTTTATCTTCTGTGAGCAACAAACACTAAGTTTCTGCATCATGATTTATTGGAGGAAGGCAGTAGATCAACTCAAAGAAATGTACTTCAATGTACACATTTACTGTTTTTGCAACAAAAATTTATTCACAAAACTTGGGAACTGTAAGGTGGCAGCAAAGGAATAACTTAATACACCAGAAAATACACTAATAAAACGTAGCAACATACTTGAGGAAGTGCAAACACTCAAAACTGACCCTTGAATTTTTCTGGAACAAAATGTTTTGTCTTTATGCATTTGAGATTTTAATGTGGATCAGAATGCACATTCTTGTACATTCTACCTAATTTACAATGTAATCATTACTAGAATGACTACTTGCTGGTAGGAAAAATGTCTAAAAGCAAATTGAAACAAGCAATTGGGTTTTACTTTGGCATGCATAAGAAAAATTTTCACAGAAAGAAAATTAGTACATGATATATCAAAATCGCATAATTTGGGAGTACAAACTTTTAAATTTGAAACTTCTAAATATGTTTAAAAATTTCAATTTGAGGTATATATTTGTGGCCCATTAATGAGCCACATAAATAAGTTTGAAATAAATATAGTTTACAAACCTTCTCTCAGTAGGAAGTGAAAACAAGAACCAATGAAAGAAAGCTACATTCAAGAACATCTCAAGGTGCAATAAAAAATCCACTAAAATTTCTAAAATTAGATACACACTGCATGATAATATTATGCACTTACACCAGTCTCTCAGATTTCTCCTGACTGGAGAAATATTGATTTACTCTTCTAATGTGTGTTTGAATAAAAACTAACAAAATAAATTACTATTACAAATTTTCACATAAACTGAGACTTAGAACATGTATAGTAATAACTATATTCCATAGTGTTTACTAGAAGTAGCTCTTATTCCAAAACATTGAATACTTCTTTTATGCATAGAGATTTTCTCATGAGTATTTAACCCTCTCTAACCACTACAAAGGTGTTTCCAAGAGAGGAGGCAGGAAGACACTATTTAGCTTGAAATCAAAGGAATGAAGAATCTTTGCACAACCATTGTCCTCATTTACTTGTGCACAGAAACTTCCACATGTCAAATGAGAAATAAATTTTTCAAAATTAATCATAAAAAATCTGTATTCAGGAGTATGAAAGTGTTTCTCATTATTTTGATGTATAACTATGATTGGAAGAGTAAAAACATTCACATTCATTTAGTATTCATGTAGCAACAAATTTAGTTAAGCTAAAATGCCTGTGTTGAGGATTTGAAGTGAATTCATTCTGATCACAAACTTAGTACATGCATAGTTAGAGATTGCCAACTGTCACTTCAATTGAATGTGTGCATTTTACTACAGAAATAAGAGAATACATACTAGTCACTACATCAGAAAGGGGCTGGAAGAACAGCCATGTCTTCATGTTAAAAGTTATATCATCAAGCTCCCTAAATAAAATACATAATCTATCATTCTTCCATTAAATATGACAATTCAGTTCTTAGTGTAATATATGACAGAAAGGATGAATATGCTAATCTCCAAAACAACATTTTAAGCTTGAAAACCAACTGTCTGCCCACAATTAACATTCATTTTTAATCTTTCTTGACAAATGATAATTATCCCAATACCTTAATCAACAATGCTAGCATAATAAAACTACCTTCCAGTGATCCATTTGTATCTTAATACGTTTTAGTACAATCAGTAATACTGTTGATACTATTATAGAAGAATATCTTTCTAATATTTCTTGAAATAGGATAATTTCAGTAGATCTACACCCATTTATTAGAAATTGCTGATGAAAACTGTAGCAGTCAAATAACATTGCCAACAATGACCACTTCAGACACTTATTCATTTATCAACCGCCTTACAGTAACAAGTTTACCAGTGAAAACATTTGTTATTGTTGTCATTAAATTAATTAGTACAAGACTCCCTAGCCAGAAGAAAGAAAATATCTTGAGTGAAGAAGAAGGAACATCTAATATGGACTGTATTAAATTAAGAAGAGCATTCTCATATAAAATGTTCTCTGCAGGGAAATAGCAAGTTAAGATAAAAGATAAATAAAAAACAGAAGAGTTTCCAAAAAAAGCATGAAAGCCAAAAGAAACAAAATTGGCATGAGAAATCAATATCTCAAAAGCCTACCTAGAATTGAGATACCCTAACAGTAACCCTACTGGGGGCACCAGTCTCCATACCATAGGATAGACAAACTTAACCAACATATACTACTGCTCAGCCCATATTTCCCAAGAGGTGAAAATACCTGTACAGTACAAAATTTAACATACCTCTACAGTACCAATAAATTAATGTAAAATACCACCACCATTACTTTTAAAACAACTGCTATTTAGACAAGCCCTTTGTTCCTGACAGAATTGCATCCCTTTCTCCACAGTTTCCTTTGCTAAGACATTGCATTTGAAAGAGACAATAGGTTATGACGTAGTGGGTTGCATTAGGCAAGGTTACTTCTGGGCTAGGCAATATTGGGTTACATGAAGTCAGACCAGGTAACATGTTAATTCATATGCACATGACCTAACGTATCTACCATGTAGGCCGTTGCACCTTGCTTGTGAAGCAAGCAATTTCACATCAAAATGTAATGCAACAGCTGTAAACAATAAACTTATTGAAAATGAAATTTCTACAAAGATATTGGCATGCAATTTTATTTAGTAGCAAATCCATAAAACATACACAAAAATTCAATAGAAAATATAGGTAATCAACTATCATTAAGAATGAATCTAGTGCAATAAAAAGTTTATGTGATGCTAAAGGAAATGAAAAAGTTTAGCCAAAATAATTGTTTGAAACAATTTCCATGACCAAATTTGCGATGTAGGTAGGTGTGCATGTCCACAACATTAAGGCAATTAAACGTTTTTTTGGGGGCCAAAAACCGAAAATGAGATTATTGCCTGAAAATGCTCCTAAACCCTTCCTTTATCACGTAGAAACGTCATTTGACGCATGTTGGCAACCCAAACCCCCATAATTACCCCCAAATTGCCCCCCTCCCCCGTAGACGCGCTCATAGAGACCAGCTGCGGCTCTGCTTAGCTGCGATTGGTTGCTCCAAATTTTTTTTCTTTGTTTTTACACAACTGTCCATTCATTAGAGAAGTTTAGTGGTCTGTATGGGCAAATTCCAAAGGGTATGGGTAAGGAGGGTATGGGTAAATTCCAAAAATTTAATGGGCTATAAATGTTTATTCCAATGTTATAAACATGCTGTGATTATCTCAGAGCTTATTTGCTGAGGAAGTATTTCTTTTTAATTCTTGAATATTTCATAGGGAAAAACCGTTCGGGTCCCTCTTCTTTTTCCAGCAAGTATTAATGACTTATTAGTGGCAGTGACTTATCACAACTATGGAAGACTTATCTAGAATGTTTCAGACTAATTAGTGGTATATTAGTTTGCAGGTTTTGAAGAAAAACAATGGTGTGAAACTGGGTGTCATTTGCGCTCTAGTGCTCGTTCACTTTGAACGCCATTTTCTCAGATTCCAAAAACTTTATGGGCCATAACTGTCTATTCAAATGTTATAAACCTGCTGTGAATATCCGAGAGCTTATTTCAATCCGGAAGTTTTCCAATTTATTCTTGAAAAAATTAATGAGAAAAAGAGTTTGCTTCCCTTAACTTTACTGTTAGTATAATTACTTGGATATAAAGAATTTTTTATTTCATCATACTCCTAAAACATTCAAGCAAAGTTTCCAAAATTACAGCAATTTTGAAAAGAACATCCTAAAATTGAATTACCATGATAAAACACCCTCACATGCTGTAGCCTGGCACAATAGTGTAATCTTAAGATTGATAAACCAGAATTAATGACATATTTTCAAAATGTAGCAACAAGCCAATTAACAAGTTCAAGTTTAGCATTGTTAATCAGATACTGATGTATACTTTTTGTCAAAAATTATAGCATTTAATAATGGTTACTAAAATATATATATGACCAGAATAATTACCTATTTGGTTGCTTAAACACAAGAGCATTGATCTGTTCACTTGTGAAACTAAAAGTGTAAGATTGGTACAACAAAGACAGCATTTATTCATTATCTTTCAAATTTTCAACATTGATCTTTCACAGATGAATCCCCAAAAAATTAATTACCTTTAGGGGAATGTGAACGCAAAAATTAGCTGAATCAATGAAATGGCTATAGTGTTCTTTCTAAGGAATCTAGGTCATAAAAATTGGCGTACATATGTATTTTTGAAAATAAATAGGGGTTGTCTCTATAAGTTTTTTCTATTTTTGCCATTATTATGAAGCAAATGGGGAAAAAAAAGGGGAAAAAGTGGGTACTTTTCAAAAGATGTCTTCTCAGAAAGTACTTGTCATAGAGCAATAATTTAGATGTTAATGGATGTAATTCCAAGAACATCTAAATAACATCTGTAGCACAAAAAGTTGCTGCATGACAAGTTGGAGAATTATTTTGATTTTCAAATAGTTTAGTTTTTATGAAATTTAAAAAAAGATTGAAAATGTTATCAATTTTTCCATTTATCTTTTATTGTTTTTATTGTAAATAAAAATTATTATGCATTCAAAAAATCTTATATCAGTAGATTGAACAGCTTTTTGTGCATCCAATGATACCTAAATCATTGCTCTACAATTAAACCTCTTGAAGAAAATAGAAAAAAAAAACATTTCACCCCTTGTTTCTTCCTATTATCTCTGCAATTATGGCAAAAATAGGAAAAAGTTATAGAAATGACCCCTATTTATTTCCAAAAATACACACCTATGCCAATTTTCATAGATCTAGCTCCCATAGAAAGAACATTACAGCCATTTTGTATTTTATTAAAATCAACTGATATCTTCAAATTTTTAATTCTTCATATAAATTTTTCCCATGTAACTCAGAAATATTATCATGAATATCAAAATAATCCTCCAACTTGTCATGCACCAACTCTTTGTGAATCCAATGACACCTCATTGCTCTACAATTATAACTTTCAGAGAAGATGTCTCTTGAGAAGTATCCATTTTTCCTCCCATTTGACCTCCCCTTTTCCTCATTGTCTCAGAAATTATGTCAAAAATGGGAAAATTTATAGAGACAACCTACATTTACTTCCAAAAATACGTAGGTATGCCAATTTTCATAGATCTAGATCCCATACAACAAACATTACAGGCATTTCCTTGATTTTAGGTAGATGTTCCTCTTAATGAAACCTGTGATTCAAATATGTTGATGCATGCATTATTAAAAAATAATTGAAACAGTTATGTCATGACCACCAATATCCTAGTCAAATACTTTCATGTATAGGAATAAAAAATTCTTGAATGTTACGGACTTAAAAATTAATAAAACAAAATAAATCCACGAAGGCTGTCAGTATGCTTAATTTCAAAACTCAAGTAAATTCCTATCTATAGTTTTCCAATTCTCATTGATTTCAGGCAAGAAAAAATGGCAAGAAAAAATATAAGCAAAAGCTTAAGGAGACGGTCACGGTAATAAAAAAAAGTCTGTCATTTCTGGATGGATTTTTCTGTAATTTCCACTTCAGGTGTGAAATGATTTAGCGATTATTTTAAGATTGATGTTTTTTTGCATCTGCATCAAAATGTGTTTTTTTTAACCGTCAAAATTGGGATCCAGGGAAAGTTTTTCTTGTCTTACAGTTTTGAAGCTACAGAACCGGCAATTCGTTTATAGATAGTTTATTGAGTTCTCGAACGATATGGGCGATTGAATTTCCGATGTTTTTTTTTTTAATTGTAGTGATTTTTTGAAAAAATTTGACTTGCTTTTCTCGTTTCTCTTCTTTTTGTGTCGCATAATTTTCAAAATAACAAGTATTTCAAAAATTTAAACGCCCTTATCGATAGAGTTAGCCAAGCCCTATCCAATGATATACTTTCATTCATGTACTTTATAAATTGTGGATGAAGAATCATTTTAAAATTGAAAATTGCAAGTGTTCAGGACAGCCGTTTTTCCAAAATCGAATTTGTATTTTTCCTCTAATTTCCTAATCAAGTCATTTTTTACGCACAAACTTTAGGGATTTATAGCCTTTTTTGTTCCCTATCGGTTGATAAAATTGCCATTCCTGTACTTTCAAAACTGTGTTTTTTGATATTTTCAAATATCTCATTGTAAAAAAAAAATTTTATTTTACATTTTTAAAATAATTTTTTGTTTGTTTCAACTATAGTGCTGTGTAGCTCCTTTTAAGCCTTTCGATTGATTTATTTGCCCTTCCTGTACCTTCATAACTACGGGAGACGATTAGATGTTTACACAAGCTAATTAGCTGAAAACTCACAAGCAGCTGGACTCAAAACAAACACTAGTTAGATCATCATAATTTATCACTGAGTGTTAAAATGTTAGAAGCATTTCAATCAAGGCCATTGATGAACTCTCTTGGTATTCTCGTTAAGGAACGCCCAAAACTGACTTGTAATACAGGAGGGAGGGGGAGATCACCCATCCATAGGCGCGTGCTAAGGTTACGCTAGTGCGCGTCTTCCACCCCGTCTATGAGACAACCAATGCACGTACTTGAGAGCCAATTAGATCGTTGGATGCGCAAGAAAATTCTCTGTAAGATAAATTTAGAAACCGAAAATTGCTAGTCCTTCAGATTTCTACCGTTACCGTCTCCTCAAGTAATTTCATATCATACCTAATTTTGTATTATTTAGAATTACTGTACATTTAGGTGGCTTAGTTATAGATTACCTTACACTTATGTACAGCATTTTACAATTCACGCTTGGTACCTTAGCCAATTTTGGGCTAAAGTCATAACCAAGATCTAAGGTAACAAATCATTAGAAATAAATTTGTAGCAGAGTGATTACAAAGTTTACGAAGAATTCAAAAAATAAATCTATATTATCAGTCACCTATAAAATAGCGAAATAACTAGCATGATTAATCGTAGTTATTCCAAACTCAGGTATCAAGTAGTCACACAAGGCATACCTTCTCTCCATTTTTAAAAGCTTCTGAAGCCCTAATATAGACAATTATCAATATAAAAACTGTAGTCTTCATATTTTCCTGCTGCAATAGGACTCGACTATCTAAGAAGTAATTGCGAGCGAATATCACCGCAACACATCCCCACACCCAGGAAAATCGCTACACTTCGTCAATGTTTATATCCTGGCGTCGTGGCTCATCATAGGCGCTGAGGTGCCTGAGCAATTAGACCTGTTATAAGCGATCATACCCTATGGAGAAATCAGTATTGCATCGTTTTAAACGGCCGAAACAAATTATTGATACAAACCTAAAATTCACCAAAGGTAATGGGCAGGTTAAAAAGGAATATATTTATTAGGTATTCAACATTTTTACATGTATATGACACTGAATGTTTTTTGAATGATGCACCCGTATATGAACACCACATCTGATTTTCTTCTTCAATTTTTATCTTGTTTAAATAAATTTTCTTTAAGCATTGCTGCCTTTCATTGAACAATATAAAGTAGTATTTATTTCTTAGCATCTTCGTAGCACGCTCTCATGGCATTTTATTAGCGTGCGAAGAGTGTCGCAAATCCAGCCTTGCTCCTTACCAGAGTCCCGTGCAAGACAACCCATATCTTGCACACTTAG
>JACJUY010005097.1:4332-20187 GCA_014220935.1 Platorchestia sp. MABIK
GACCGTGCTCTGTGCTGTTGGAAACGTAATCATTAAGGGAGCATTTTGTCATGTGTCTTAATTTAGTCGATGCGTGGAGGGTTGGCCAATCCCTATTATTAGGGTAGTATTGTCATGAGGCTATTACGCTCGAATTTTGTTTGCAATTCTGTCAGTCGCGTTAGTACCTTGAGAAGGGTAGTTTGTTCAGGGGGTTATGTATTTGCTGTGGGCATAAAAACTCTCCGATAATCTCTGCAGTATTAATACCTATCCTCGTGAGGACATCCCATCAATTCAGACGCGCACAGAAAAGCGTGCTGTGTAAGTGGTATACCTTCAGATTGGTGAGTACCATTTTTGTTTTAGTATATGTAACGTGGATTCTTTATAATTCAATTTTTCGCGTATTTTGTTTGCCTATATTTTTTGTATTTCATGATTTAAGGGAGGTACGCCAAGCCCTCCATTCCGAGAACTCGGTCTCCTTGTTAATGTAAATTGATGAGGGGTAGGACCGAACAGATCTCGTGATACCCAAGAACCCAAGGCATATCGCAAAAACCCAAGATCTTGGGTTAAAACCCAATCATTGGCAACCCTGACAGCAACGCTATTTTTGACCAAGTTATTAGATGGCGTTTTTGATCAACAATTTGCAACATGCATCACGCTTATAAATTTCATACTCAATTCCTTCTGTCATACGATGTCATCTGTCATTTCATACCAGTCACTTAAAAGAAGGATTGATATCATTTCAAAATTTTTTTTTTAAACTTTTAGATTTCTCCAAGACAAATAGGTCTTACGAAAACTGAGGATTTACATTTAACATGAAAATAAAACAATATTTCAAGGGCAACTAAATGAAAGTATTGAACACCGTCACACCATAGTTACCCCATTAATACCGCTCGGCAGGTATACTTGCCACATTAAAAAAATGTATATTGTTCAAGAGTATGAATGTGAAGGTTTGAAATGGAGTCTAACGGTAACGAGACGAGTACTGAACGAGTTCTGAACCAGTTACAGCCGTCGGCCTTGGTTCACGCCTGCTCAGTTGACCTTAGAAGTTGCGGCTATGAACAATAGCGTTACTAAGCAAGAAATAAACGTAGGTTATTGCTTTTATCTCTCAGCTATGATTCACTAATATGCTGAAAACTGTTATTAAAACGTTCTAATGATATATGTATGCGCTTACATGATTCTAATCTCATACGACCACTATATTTTACCATATATATATATGTGTCAAGCGTACTTGCCACTCGGTAAAAAAATTATGGAATCGCTATTTTTACATTATATCACTTGACGAATAGTAGTAATATATTTTAAAGCTTATTTCTGATTTTCACTGGAAGAAATTCCTGATTTACTGTTAGAAGAAGACGAAGAAGAGCACAATGAAGTCTGAGTAGCCATAGAGCCCCTGAAGGCATGCCTGAAGCTGCAACAGACCAGGATAGTGATGCTGCAGATGACGAAGTTATGTGCGATCCAGGGCACCTTCCTAGCAGAATATGACTCGCTAAAGTTTTGAATGATGATGTGGACGAACATCAGTCTGAAATTGAGTTTAATCCACCCTCAACATCAACTGGCCGTGGATCATAGCGATGTAAAAAGGTTGTCTACATGTGGCATACTGATAAAAGTATGGTTGCTAATCTATAGTATCAGATTTTAACGAAACACGTGAGGTAGTTGACGGCCCAAAAACCAATTCTTTCGTATTATTTGAGGAACGTTTATGGACAGAAGATTGGATCACTGTGTTGTGTGGACAGAGTAAAAACTATGCTCACCAGAAAGAAATTCCTTGCAGCGATGTGAATGCAGACAACATGAAGTTATTTCTAGCCATTCTCATTCTCTCAGGGTACAATAAGGTTCCTAACAGACGGCTGTACTGGAGTGAGTTGCCTGACACCCAAAATAAACTTGTGATGAATTCAATGAGACGTGATATCTTTGATCAAATAATAAGATGCTTGCACATCAACGATAACGTTAAAATGGATGGTGATCGATTATACAGGGTGGCGCTTAAGTAACGCACCCTTTTGAAGTTAAATTTTAATGATTTATTACCGCAATATACACTGGGTATCTGTAGACAGGATACGACATGTAAATAAACTTTAAGAGTTCCTCTATCGTTTGCAATTAACCCTATCGTTATACCTTTCATAGTATATTTATTATTAATTTTTTAAAAGGGTGCGTTTCTTATGCACCACCCTGTACAAGGTGCGTCCGCTTTTTGAGCACTTGGACAATTCCAATATAGATGAGAAATGGTGTGACTACTACAGCATTGATGAAATCATGGTTCCATATTGTGGAAAGCACGGCGAAAAGCAGCATATTAAAGGGAAACCCGTGAGATTTAGGTTCAAACTTTGAGCAATCTGTACTTTTGATGGGTTTCTGCATAACGTTGAGCCCTATTGTAGTAGTCATACTAGAATTTNCGACTAAATCCAGACCTACTTACATATTCAGTCATATCTGAATTAAATGAAATAACAACGTTACGTGGTTCGTTTAGGTAAATAAATATCCGTGCCACCCTACAATTAACTTAATTTGCACTAAAAACGTAATTAAATTGATAAAATAGGAAAAAAGACATAGAAACCAAGTAATTCACTCACAAAATCACCATCATCAATACATAAACAAGCGAGTGTTCGGTGTTTGACCGAAAGTTCGTGTTCGGTGTTTTCCAACACGATGGAAAACACAAACACACCGAAATCTGCGAACTTTTCATCTGTGTTCGTGTTCGCGGACTGCCGAAAAACACGAACTTCGGGCAAAAGATTGATAGTGTGGACGGGCCTTGAGGCAGATGAGCCATGCTTGATAATTTTGGAGCGACGGTCGACCGGCTGCAAACCTAGACACCACGTCAGTGTCAATCCAGCCTTTATGGGTGGTGCACGCCCGTGCTCTGCCTCTCTCCCTCCTTATGTACCCCATTGAGCAATTTCCCATTTGTACATTCACTACTTTTTAGGAACAATTCTTTAGCGCGTTTTGAGTGAGCTTTTACATCTTTTTTTTCTGATTCATTGCAATTAAAGCGAATCCCATCACTTATACGAACTCCCCGTCTGGAGCCGCCTTTCTTGTGTGTGCCCTCCACCTAGCTGCTACTGGCATACTGAAGTGTGTGCCAGTCTTCGTCAAGTTTAAAGTGTGTTGTTTGCATCGTGAGCGGGGTCTTGAGACCGTCAGACCAAACTCAGTTCAGATTGTATGCGGACATATTTGTACGTGTGAGGGGGCCTTTAGAAGAACTTCGCCTAAGAGGAGGGAAGCCTCGTCAAGACCCCATATGTAACAAGATCTGATCTTGTTTAAAGCCGCCTTCACCCGTTAATCTCATAGGGTCAAAAAAGGTCACCAATAACTAATTTATTGCAAATACAATTTATAAGAGGTTATGGGCGAGAAAATTCCCATCCTCGTCCTTTAAAGTTCGTAAATGTATAGAGAGAGGGAGAGAGAACGTCGGCAACAGTCCTCTCACGTAAACAATAACAAACAGAAAGACACAAGCAAGACCAAGCTAAATCAAAATAAGAATAGATGAAGCGTAATGGCCTGACATTTTACACATAAGTGACCCACACGCGCTCAAGTTTATAGCAGCATACACACCTCTGAAGGGCGTTCCTACGTAGCACGGGAGGATAAGATACCAGGATATGCTACTGAGGGATTGAACCTAGATTCTATGGCTAACTTAATCTATCTCGTCAGGCTCAAGAATACTGCCCACTACAATGAGCAAACGAACATAGTAAATAGTGATATGAGAGATTGATGTTAGAAGTAAAATGGTAGATTTAAATTTATTTGCGTCTAAGACTATGAGGTCGACATTCGGGACAATATTTCATTCTTACGTATCGACTTGTATGCCAAAATAATGAGTTCGAAGTGAATGAAGTGTTTTACCATAACACGAATTTATGATCAGGTACATTTACTGGAATTTTCTTCAATTTCAATAACAATACTAGAGCAAAAATCACTGATAAAAATTTCATTATACTGAGAACGTTTCGGGCAAATATTCATCATCAGCTCATTAAAAGAATCTGACATATATCACTGAAAATAAAAACTGAACGTTAATGTACAAACAGACATAAATACGGATTTAAAAGTACAAAAAAAGTAAAAAAGTAAAAATGTAGTAAATAACACGAAACAACTAAAAACCTATGATGCTAAGAGGGTATGAACTCAACTGGTTGTTAAGAGAAGGCTTACATTTAACATTGAAAAACAATTATAAAATTCTAAGATCTAAAACACTTGAAGCTACACGTACTACTTTAAAATGACTAGAGTGAGGAGTTATATTGCCCGTTTCAGCATGATCGCTAACAGCGGAGTGAGATGGACGGGTCAATGGAACACCAGTACGGTAACTAACTCCACCGTATACATGCTAACTCCAACATGCTCGGCCACTCTAGTTCCGAGAGTACGTGTGGTCATGCCAAAGTACTCAGATGCACATCGTGTACAACTGAATGAATACACTAGTGAGGCCTGCATGGTAGAAGGAATTTGTCTTTATAATTGAAAAAGAGCCAATTGTAAAATTGTTTTTTAATATTATATGAAATTTTATGCCTGTAAAATGTCTAGAAAGCAGGGCAAGTAATTCAGTTTTGAGTTTTTCAGAAAACGGTCCAAAATATGGTAAATACAAATAGATTAGTTGAGAGATTGATTCTTGAATGATCGAATTTGGTTCCACATTATCATTTTGAAACTTGTTTGCTAAGAACTTTCCAATTTGGTGTTCAATAAATGAAGACCTAAAACCATTTTAGCGGAAAAATTCTATCAAAAAAGAGAATTCTAAATGAAGGACGCTAAAATTAGAGCAAATTTTGTAAGCACGAGCAAGCAAAGTTTTAATGCAATTCAGTTTGAAATTGAAAGTGCAATAACTATGGAAACTCATTCCTAGGTCAGAGAAAGTATTTTTTCGGTACACCGATACTTCAAATTTATTCTCTCGTTTAGTCACTAAACAATCCAGGAAAGGTAATTTATTATGTTCTTCACGTTCCATAGTGAATCTTATATTTTTATGCTGACTATTAATGAAGTCGAAAAATAATGTTGCATGGGATTCCTCACGGAACAGCAAAAAAGTATCGTCTATGTAACGACGGTAAAATATGGGCCGGAAGTCATTGGGAAACAGCTTTAGCCTTCTAGTTTCGTAAAAGGACATGAATATATTTGCGAAAGTTGGCCCAAGAGGTAGGCCCACATCAAGGCCCTCAATCTGCTTATAAAACTGCCCATTGAATACACAAAAAAAAGAATATTTTACAGCAAGTTCCATTAGGGCTTTAAAAAATTTACTAGAAAGGCTAAGAACTAGAGAATTAGGATCAGTAAAAATTTGCTGCAGACAAATCTATAATTTCGTCCAACGGGATATTAGTGAATAGGTTTTCAATGTCAAATGTCATAAAATTTTTTGATGCATTACTACTTTTGCTAAAATCATTAACAAAAGAATGAGAGTTCTCTATCGTAAATTCATTGCGAGAAATAGGGTTCAAGATCGGCGCCAAAAATTTAGCGACAGAAAAACCTGGAGTATCATATGCAGCAAATATCGCCCTGAACTGAAACATAGTAGAAAAATTGCTTCTGTGTATTTCTGGCAAACCAAACAGTTTACCTGGCCCTGAACCCGAAACAAACATTTTACTGTAATTATCATCGGACAACATTTTTAAATCTTTTAGTTCACGTAGAAACTATTTATTTTGTCTTCTATTCTAAGTGCATAACTGTGAATCAGCTCTGATATCAATTGAAACTTAGACCCGTCGGAGATGAGAGCTGTCATGCTTTCAATAAATTTATTTTTATCAACAATGACCACACCAAGACCTTTGTCTGGTCGAGAAACAATGATATCCTTATTTTGGCCAAATTGTTTCAATAATTGTATTTCAGACTTAGAAATACAAGACGAAAAAATCTTTTTAGGAGAAAAGTTATAATAATTTTTGGCAGCTATGCACCGAAGCTGATCTGTAAATTCAGGAATAACATCCCTGCTGTTATTTTCCAGAATTAAAAGTATTTTCTCAAAAGCAAAAAAAAAACTATACAAATCCATTCTATACACCGGTAAACAAAAATCTAAACCAAAAGCCAGTAGAAACTTAACACGGTCAGGTACAATTGTTGAACTATAGTTGAAAATACTCTTATCTGGATCAAGTGGACGAGTACTACAATCAATTCCCAAGTTGAAGAGCTTCCTCGAGTGCGTGCAAAAATAACTTTAAAAATATTTTTTACAGGCATAAAATTTCATATAATATTAAGAAACAATTTTACAATTGGCGCTTTTTCAATTATAAAGACAAACTTCCTTCTACCATGCAGGCCTCACTAGTGTATTCATACAGTTGTGCACGATGTGCATCTGAGTACTTTGGCATGACCACACGTACTCTCGGAGCTAGAGTGGCCGAGCATGTTGGAGTCGGTTACCGTACTGGTGTTCCATTGACCCGTCCATCTCACTCCGCTTTTCGCGATCATGCTGAAACGTGCAATATAACTCCTCACTCTAGTCATTTTAAAGTAGTACGTGTAGCTTCAAGTGTTTTAGATCTTAGAATTTTAGAATCGCTTTTCATTTTTAAATGTAAGCTTTCTCTTAACAACCAGTTGAGTTCATACCCTCTTAGCATCATGGGTTCTTAGTTGTTTTCGTGTTTTTTACTGCATTTTCACTTTTTTTTTGCAGTTTCAAATCCTGTTTATGTCTATTTGTACATTTACGTTCATTTTTTATTTCAGTGATATATGTCAGATTCTTTTAACGAGCTGATGATGGGTATTTGCCCGAAACGTTCTCAGTATAATGAAATTTTTATCAGTGATCTTTGCTCTCCTACTTTTAAACAAATTTATAATATTTACTACCTAAGCTGATAATACTGGCATAAAAGAGTTCATCGGAGTTAGGAACATGAGGATTGTTGTACAATGGTAACCGTAACATTTTCAGCATAGCTGGAACAGTGCAAAAAGTTAACTACCGAAAATAGTGTAATAATATACTCACGAGCGTAAGAAACAAAAAATTGCCGCACACGATTAACAAGAATATTGTTTGAGAGGAATAAGAAAATAAAAAAGAATTTTCTATAAAGTTATCACATAGAATGATTAAGTCGCATTTTCAACTGTTTTAATAAGAGTGAAAAATGATTTCAAATATTTCAACATTTAGGTCCTTACTTGATATCCACACACGGGTATCGTAATACCCATGCATGTTAATTGTCGAAACAAATGGTTCGGAGAAAAGTACGAGAAAATGCGTTTCCTTCGTTGCGTTAGTCTGATTTTGACAATGCATTTTATTACAATTGACTAAGAAAACATATTCCATGTGATGCATTGTTGAAAACACTCTCGTTTGTGCACACTCATATTGAAATTTGAGCACACGAGCATAGGAACTAGTGATATGAGGGATTAAGGTTGAAAGTAAAATGGGTATATTTAAACCAAATTGTGTCTAAGACTATGATGTCAACATTTGAGGCAGTTTTTCATTTTTATCAAGGATCAATGGATGCACTCCTTAATTTGACCGTTGCATAAAACTTGTGACATCTATATTGCATCAAACTACAGGCTCAAAAGTTTTTTACCTCTCATGTTTGAAGTATTAAAGACAGTATAATAAATCAACTTCACTAGGACGAATCAAATTAACTTAATATAAATAATGTACCTATAGGGCGAACACTAGTACTCTAGATGCTCTGCTTAACATCACAGAAAAAGTATAAGTCAAAATCGATCAAAAGAATATCACAATCTTATTGCTGCTCGACCTTTCCAAAGCGTTCGACAGCGTTGAATATGAGTGATTTTTATGTGACACATTTAGCGTAGGAGTAGATACAAAGTTTCAAAAGTTCCATTTCAATCGATCTCTTACAATCCGCCTAGAAATCAAACTGTCCCTATTCATTCAAAACAATTTTGGTGTTCCTCAAGGATCTATCCTTTGTCGTCTGCTGTTTCCTACTTTCATAAATGATTCCTCTGCAATGCCTTCCCACACACGGATCTCTATGTCCCCAGATTATATTCAAATTGCAATGACAAGTTTTGCAGGCAGAATTATCGCACACGCAAACAGAAGTTGAAAGCATATTTAGAACGTGAAATCATGGTATGACCAAAATGCTCTCAAACTAAATGCGAACAAATAACAAAAAATTATAATGGGATCTAAAGAAGCTATTAAAAAATATCCAAAGTAGACTCCAACGGTTGGGAAGGATAAATAAGTCCATTATAAAAATAAAAATATTAGGCATTTGGTTCGATCAGAACATGTCCTCCATATCTTACGTTGAGAAAACTTACCACAGATGTCACTGAACTTTCATTTTTTTTTGTACAAAAGAATACTCAACGAAAAATTTAGATTGTTAGCCATGGAATGTATAGTGTTATTGAGTTTTTACTATTGCAGCCTAGTATAGGGAGACATACTTCAATATCTTCAAAAAGAGTTTCACAATGTATGAATTTCGCTGCCAAGGTAGCACGCAAAGCATATTCAAGAACAGCGATCATGTAACCCTTCTGCCAAATAAACTCTGCTGGACTCCTATTCAAGAAAGATTCCTCACTCAAAAACCCGTTACTTATTCTCCTCTTTTACTATTATTATTATAATGATTATTATTTAAGGGGATCAACTCAGACTCCTACCAGGCCCCTGTCAGCACGGTGGGCCAATTTTCTCTTATATTGAAAAAGGACCCTTAGGTGGGGGACCATTCGGTCCTAAAATTTTATGGCGCTACGGACACTAGATCCCCCCAGGGGGTGTAAGGAGACCAAAAATCCTGAATTTTCGACCCCATATGAAAAGAAAACAAAACGGGAAATGGATAATTTCCTACCATACTTTTGTTAGAAATGTTTCAAGGATTCTAAAACTGTCTTTGGTTTTGTTCTAGCAAAAAAACTCAATGAGTTCTATTTTTTTGCAATATCAATACAAATAAACTAAAAAACCAGCATGTCCAATTTTTCCAAAAACTTAAGGCCAGAATTTAAAAAATGAATAGAAGAAATTGTGTTTCCTTTAAAAAATTAGATATTATGGTGAAATTTCATAAGAATCAGACTACATATATAAAAGTTCAAAATTTTGATTTTTTTTTAAAATTGAATTCACATTTTGAATATGAAGTTATACATGGAGATTATCGAAATAAAAATGAAAACAGCATTCAATTACGTAACTTGTCCATTATATTACAGTTCAGATAAAAATTTATTTATACCTTATATTCCTAACAACCCTTTTTTCAACATTCAAAAGAATAGAAGTCAGTGAGTTTTTATGCTAGAACAAAACCAAAGACATTTTTTGAATCCTCTGAACATTTCTAACAAAAATATGGTAGCAAACTTCCCAATTATGCAACAATTTTTTATCAAGCTCAAAACCCAAAATTAGTGTAAATTTTAGTTAGTGATCAAATTTCGCATATAAAAAACGAAAAGTTACAAATGGATAATTTTCTACCATACTTTTGTTAGAAATGCTTCAAGGATTCTAAACTGTCTTTGGTTTTGTTCTAACATAAAAACTCAATGACTTCTATTCTTTTGAAATATCCATAAACATGTACCGAAAAACTAATTTTTCGTATTTAAAAAAAAATAAGGCCTAAGTGGAAAAAGTTACCTAGTGAAATCTGTTTTTTTTCAACAAATACATACACTGGCAAAATTTCAAACGAATCGGATCAAAATTTAAAAATCGATGAATTGACCCCCTCAACCACCATAGACGCCTCGAAGGCGATTCAGTAGTGAATACTCATACAGTATTTGAGTGTTTGAATAGAAATTGGCATATTCGATATATACATAGGTTTTTGTTCAGATTAGCTGATTCGACAATTGATTGATTTGCGTCGAGTCTTAGTGGTGATATAGCTGCTACCCAACTGCTGGGTTCCAGCTACCCACCAACGCTTTTGGCCGAGCGTCTTACCCACGCTGCCATGGAGTCCCTTCTGAACAGAATATTCAGGTTAACAGCACTGTGTGCTCGACCATTATTTGACATGTTAGACTAGTGTATTTCAACTGTTCCAAGCTCCATCAAAGTTTAGGATATTTGTCCGTTTCTGTTAAGCCTGTGTAAAGGGCTCTACTTGTGTAAAAAGAACATGTGTGCTTGTGTAAACGAATCTCTACCTCTCTAGAATTGGGCGGGAATACGCCTAGTATAGTTTTGCATGCCGTTGAATATTTAAACATATAAAAATTAATCCATAACTCCAATAAAATGTCTCATGTTATATAAGAGCTCACTAATTATGCCCGGGTCCCCACAAAAATATCAAGTGTATTCTCACCCTGTGCTCTCTACGATATTTTCTGCCCCTGAGCTGCGGATGCTGCCGTCGAAATCAGCAACTTTCACAATCGTCTCCTTTATAGAAATGGACCGATTAATCATTTTTCACTCACAAAAGTTTGTAATTAGGTCAGGAAATAAATTATTCTTGGCCTCTACGAAAGACCTTGCGTGATTGACTTCAACACAAATTACCATAGCTAATAAAATAATATGCCCACTAAGAATTAAAGCGTGAGTTAATATAAAGTTCATTGTGGGTTGCACTAATGAAAAGACTGCCACAAGCCGGTGGTTCAAAAAACAATTTGGCCCTTGACACTGCATTTCTTGTTGAGTGGGTTGTTCGAACAGCTCTTAGAACGTGAAACACGCAAAAATTTTGGATTCAACCGCAGCTCACAAATGCTGGACAAGCAGCATCTGTCTCACGGTCTGCACAAGATAAATTTTGTTCAAGTTAAATTTACTGAAGATGTTTATCGAGTCCCTGAAACTGAACCAAACTTTACGATCAAATTTATTTTTATTTTTTCACTCCGAGTTTTCAGTGACTTAATTAATTTTTGTTTAAACTACCGACACGGGGACATTCTCGATGAAGGATTTTCGTCCAGGCTTTTTGGGATTCCAATTTTCTCCGGGAAGTATCTTCTGGCCATTTTTAAAGTGTACATAATGTTAGCTCGCGAGGAATGAGATACTCTTTTACATAGAATTTTGGTTTAGTCACACGGTAAGCCGTCAAAACTTCGTGCTTCTAGTGCATAGTGCTTTAGTTCAAAAGTATAGTTTCTTTGATCCTCGTTTCCAGTTGCCGGGTTTTCCCCATTCTGTCTGTTGACGTGATGTCAGTATTACTGAGGTTGGTGTTGATTTTGTTCTTCAGGAACTGGCGAACTGTCTCCTTACAGTCTTCGCCTGCACGTGAAGGCGGCAATACTAAGAAGTAAATAATAAATTTCAACCTGAGGATGCTGTAAAACTTCAACATGAATCACCGATTTTTCAATCCTAAAAGTTTTCTAAACTCGGTCAACTTTGGGCTAATTTATACACAATCTCTATTCCCTGTGTGCGTAAGTGACCATTGATTTATACAATTAAATTAAATCTTCAGTTAAATTCAGAATAATATTTCGACTATGTTGACAAATACATTCGCCTGACGATATACAATTAACAAGCATTTGGTAACAAATTATGAGCATGATTGTGTGGTAAATAGCATTGCGATATTGACTCAGCGTAAATATTTGTGTTATTTTCTCGTGTTGTAAAATATTTTTTTGACCTTGTGTGACTGACAGACTTTTCGTGTTCCTCATTCACGGCTATCTTTTCCGTCAACATTATTGATAAAGAAATTTTTAAAATTCGTTGTATGGTAAACCATGTTCTCTTTTGATTAGTGCTCGCTTGGTAGTAGGTTCGTGTTGATAAGTGTGAATGAAAAGTTAGTTTCATATCTTCGAGCAGTCGACCTCACTCTTTCCAGAGTGAAGCAAAAGATTAGCAATGATATCATGAATTTAAATAGAAATTTCTGACAAGTTAATAAATTTATTGTTCGTATTTTTCATAAAAAATGCTTTTAGGCACAGTATAGACATTATTCTCTAAGCTTAATAGTAATCAAGTTCCTAATGCCAGGTCAGAAATAAACAATAGTCACCCATTATCGTACAGAAAGATTAGACGTAGTTACTGCGAAAATTCAACTGCGATCAACTGTGTGGAAAACACTCAAGCATTTTAATGGGAGAGGAGTGGAAGACCCCTTCTCACTGTTTGAACCTTTTGTAATTCAAGCTTCTCAAGAGAAAATCTTGAGAAATTGTAGAAAGATAGCCACTTACACTAACATGAGTCCCAGAACTATGGGACTGCTGATTAATCAAAACTTTTTGGTTGGCATTTTCCGATCTAGAAAAGAAAAGCTATCTGAAATGGTGCTAAGCAAAAATTTCAAAGAGGAGCACAGTCTTTTACGAGAAGAAGCAACGCACGGTTGCTGAAATTGTTTGGTGTGTCAATTCAAGTTGACGGTTGAGCAAGCTTCATCGCAAGCTCATAATCGCACCGTAACAGAGTTAATAGAAGGAACGCAAGCAAAGTCTCCTTCGAACCAAGAGAGGCTTACCGAAAAATGAATGCAGCAGTCCTCTATTTTAACATTTTGAAGTCCATGTATAATCTACATTCACATCGACAGCGACTTCGTGTGAACCACCGACGAGGCAGAGCAGCTCAATTCATCGAGCGTGAAAGATAATCTGCTATCACTGAGAATCATTTAGATGGCTAAAAAGGTTGCATTTTAAGAGGAATTTTAATGATAACCTTCTTGTTTAACTTTGAAGTCAAATACTTGATCGAATGGATGGATGCAAGACAGCACAGTAAAACTATTGAGATGTGTAAGATGCGAGAGATTTTTTTCGTTAACTCATGCTTAAATTCATGAGCAAAGGGTTGACGGAAAGATATTAAAAGTGAAAATTTCATTTGCATAGGTATGCAAAATCCTTTAATATAATAATGAGCCCAACATGACGGGCGTTAGGCGAACACTAAAACTACGGTGCAAATTTCAACGTTCCCCACCTGCCGCAATGAAAAGACAATGCGCTCATTTCATCACTGGAATGTAAAATATTTTCTGGACAAATAATTCGTGTTTCAAGTTTATAGACTCACTTTCAAATGGGATGAAAGTCAGACTGTGATCTTCGCCGTATCACAATTATGGCAGATGGGGTAAACCTAGAATAAATGTTGCATCATGCATGGTGCATTTGTAATGCGTGCCTTGATTACCTATTACTATTCAGACCTGCTTCGTGAAGCTTGAAAAAACTTCTCCTCATTTAGGGTAGTCGCAGAGTATGCACGTTAATACAGGGACTTCCGCTTTCGGTTGCACAGATACCAGAACAAAGTAGGTACAAATAAATATCTCCTTTGCTTTGTTTTTTCTACAAACAAGGAAGAAGCCGCTTTATCAGGAAGTTCTATCTCTCTTTCGTTGTCGCTTGGTGCTGCTGGGCCTCATTTGGTCTCATACTCCACGTGGCTTCTTCAGTAATCTCATCTGACCAACAGTGAGATCAAGTATTGTGTTACTCACGTCAACTACATAGTTGCGTTGATGATTCTATCACAAATTTTCGAACCTTATCGATTACTTTATTCAATACATTACACAGAATATCGTCAAAACTTTCTATTTTCACACTATGTGAGATCAAACGTTCCCTCTGTCGAGCGGTGCTTTGAAGAATCTAGTCCTCATAAAGGCATTACGATGATGTACCGTGCTAGCACGAGCGCCCACTTAGGTTTCCATTACATACGCCGTTCACATGAGGCACCAGCTGAAGAGATGCAAAATAAAAGAGTTCAGAAAATACGAGCTGACAAAACGGGCAGCCTTCCATGCATGTCCGAAAAAATCGAGACAAGAAATCCCGCCCCGAGCGCAACACAAATCCCAGGAACTCTGTTCCTTCAACCCTCAAGTTTTCTAGCAGATTGGGCGTTTTGAGTTTCTTGCTTGTGTGCCAGAAAGTGATAAGCAGTGCGTGTTTCAAAGTTAAGAAACCCAGACTCTTAGTCCTGACACTTCAGTGACCGACGGCAGTCAGCTCAAAGTCATTTACGCCTCCCGTCGAATAAAGCAGTTTTCCATATCGACAAGGAGTTGTATGTGTAAAGGCCCCCTCACACGCGCAAATATGTCTGGAGACATTTCTGAACTGGTGCTGAATTCGTGAGTTTGTACGCTCATTTCGGGTTGGCACAGACTGTATGAGGCAGATGAGCCATGCTTGATAATTTTGGAGCGACAGGCTGCAAACCTTGACACCGCGTCAGTGTCAATCAGGTATACACCGTGGTGTCAATCCAGCCTTCGTGGGTGGTGCACGAGTCTACTCTGCCTCTCTCCCTCTTTGTGCACTCCATTAAGCATTTTCCCATTTGTACATTCACTACTTTTTAGGAACAATTCTTTAGCGCATTTTGAGCGAGCTTTTACATCTTTTTTTTTCTTATTCATTGCAATGAAAACGAATCCCATCAACTGTTCGAACTCGCCGTCTGGAGCCGTCTTTCTTGTGCGTGCTCTCCACCTAGCTGCTACTGGCATGCTGAAGTGCGTGCCAGTCTTCGTCAAGTTTGAAGTGTGTTGTTTGCATCGTGAGCGGGGTCTTGAGACCGACAGACCAAACTCAGTTCAGATTGTCTGCGGACATATTTGTACGTGTGAGGGGGCCTTTAGGTAGTGTTAAACTAATGATTTTAAATACTAATGAAATTTGCGCAATTGAAAACCTTGAAGTCTTTTGTATCAAACATCGTGATGTTATCCATTAAAAATTCAGTAACTTCGCACATCAGAAATGCACATTTCGAAGCAGCAAAAGTGGACACAAAAACTTGTTTGAAAATTTCATAGCGATGTCTCACACGCATCGCGTACAGAGCCTAAGTGTAAAAGGAATAACAATACCTTTAGAGACTCGACACATTCCTACATATGTGCAAACGGTGGTCCAGGCATAGCAGAACAATCATCCACTGAGACCGCACGTCGCCAAGTGCACACAAGTTCCTCATCAGCCATAGCCTCAAAATTTCACTCACAAAAATGTTTGCTAATCCTTCACGTTTTTAAATTTTTGGATTCTGGCATTATTGTCAGTATAACTCATTCATGTAGTTTGTTGATCATAGCGAATATTCAAGTCATTGTTCAATAGATAACTTTGTGCCTTTTTACCTAATTATTTCAAGCTCAATTCAAACATCTCTTATCACTGGAGTAAATGAACTTCATTAACGTCATAATATTACAGAACAGTGCTCTAACACTACTAGGGAACTACCACTGACATATCCAAATAAATGAATCCATACAAGGCATGTACGCATTTACATGGATACATCAACACGGATGTATTAAAATAGAGACATTAACATGGGGATAATAAAAGAGATACATTTACATAAACATATTGACACACACTATAGGAGAGACGAAACGAGCTAGCTGTTAAAAGTTGTAAATAGTTTTTGACCTTGTTTTGCAAGAAAACATGATATAAAGCTGTGCCGAAGAATCAGTGCTGTGCGAAAAAGTATGTCTGTGCGATGCTGCCTGCTCTAGTTCCTAATATAAATTTTCAGTTCTAAAATTACCTAACTCAATGCGCAAAGTTTTGACATCAGTTAACAAAATTTTCACTCATTTTCTTCGTACTGATTTCTGACTAACGATCAATTGGTGAAAAATTAACCATAATCTTTAAGAATTTTTGATGGGCAATTGAATCAGTAATATTCGTAAAGGTAAAAATTTTCAGCCTCAACCCGTTTTTACTGGT